>JBAMHW010000021.1:7702936-7726817 GCA_037177495.1 Rhadinocentrus ornatus | reverse complement strand
TGTGCAGATCTGTTGAGTTTGTTTGCATGTCATTCCTGTTCTCTCTTTTTTTTCTGTGTTTCAGTTTTATCTCAAAGACATGCAGGATAATTGTTTTGGGGATTAAATGATCTTGAGCTGACATGGATGTCTTTCTCTCAGTGTAAGTCTGGAGAGGAGGCCTGGTGGAGACTGGTGACAAAAAAGGCAGTATGGTCTTCAGGAGCTCACTGGTCTATTTACCAGTACACCAATTTACCTGATTTGTTTTGATGATAATGTCCAGGTCAAAGGATTTTGCCTTTGTCGTCTATCCATCCACTGAAATCCATAGAAGCAGTTTAACCATGTACCCATATGTTATGTTTTCTGCTTTTGCTAAATTGTTCAACCTGTGCTCCTCCACACCTATATTTAATTAGAAAGTACTATCGTCTGTATATATACAACTTCCTGTTCACATTTCAGGAGTCAGATCTTTAAATGTTTCAGTCAAGCTTTCTGTATTTTCTTGTGTTCCTGCAGGAAAAGGTCTCACATGTAACTCACATGCAACTAGACTGCGACCCCAATTAATGTATATTAGTTCATTTTAGCAGCCAGTCGAAGATTTTAACTTTTGTTTCTATATGAAGAAGCTTGATTTATGATTGGTTCTCTTTTGCAGGCTAGTGCCACTCAATACTGACCCAGACAGAAGTGAAAGAACTGGTTTTGCACACTTTGACTGGTAACCCACAGATTTCAGAAAATGCCAGGTTTCCCAAAGTTGATTTTTGTGATTATGAGATTCTCAATCACTTGGTAGGTGGTGATTGGAAAAAAAAAAAAATTAGATGAAGCCATTACTCAGAACCATTTTCGTTCTCTGGACCACTGTTGGCTGTGCAGGTTAATTTGAGGTGAGTTTGCTGTCTTGGCTGCAACCCTACCTGTGTCAGAAAGGCCACTGCTGACATCTATTGATTTCTCAGTCAAGCCTGGGCCAAGGTGGAGGCATGTTTTCAGTCATGTTTTTTTTGTCTGTGAGTCTGTATGCTTGTTTGACTGTCTGACAGCAAGATTAAGCTAATACTGCCAAATAAAATGAATGAGACTGAGATGTAGAGCATTCCAAGAGAAGAAATAATTTATCTTTAGGCTTGATTCCAAACAACTCTCTTTATGAGCCAGAGATGGGCTTTGTGTCATTCATCCCCCCATTTAGTTTGAAAGAGTAAATCTGAAAATGCTGTTATTTACCTTGCCTCATATTTACCTCTAAGTTCAGAATGAGCAAATATGCCAGATGTCTTATTTATATAAATAAAGATATACATACTTCTAAAAAGGGACTCAATGAAATGGGGAGCTGAGAGTAATATTTAAAGAGTGCTCGAAGTTCCTTGTGGGGTCTTTAGTCAAGAAAAAACTTTAGTTACAGACAAATTGCATAAATAGAAGTGCACAGAATGATTTCTATTAACATTTTACAACATAAATAGCTACAATTAGGTTAAAGTGGTTTGCTACTTATTTTAGCAATTTTGCACAGCATGGTGCATACACATGATGTTATCTTAAAAAGAGAAATGTCTTCAGATTAAACATGTACACAGTAAGTAAGTCGAATGCTCTTTTTTTAAAGTAAAGGGGTGCATGAGACAGTTTTAATAATACAGCTGTGAAGAGGGACATGGTAACATATTTTAATCATAAGTAAACCATAATGCCGAAAGTAAATCTGGTGACAAACCAGTTTATAATAGCCTAAACCTGTATGTATCCACACCATAGCATAGCTGACCCAGATGTTTCTCCACCACCCCCTTTGCAATTTTCAGGGATCCCAAACTATGTTGCCAGTTTAAACTATGTAGCCAAGACAAGGTGTTCTCTGGAAATTCAACTGGAGTAATTGAGTTAAATTACTTATTCGATTGCTTCCCAAGAATTCTTAAACACAGTGTCCATCAGATTTTTCTCTCAAAGTTCTGAGAAAACTTTGCTCAAAGTGAGAAGAAAATCAACAAATGACTGTGGACAAATGACTCCAGTTGAGGGGTTTAATGAAATATACTTCCCTGAAAAGAAAGTGCAACTTTTGAATTCTTGATATCTATATTTTTATGGAAATGCCTGACTGACTTCAGTTATCACCACCTTCTCCTGCCAAACTCAGGGCTTCTCTGCAGGACACAAGTGAAAAGAGTAAATTTGGCCTATTACAGAGGATTTGTGCTGAATTTCTAATATCATAACGTTAATGTGAGAATAGGAAGTTATAATGTTTGCACAACAGGTGGTAAATTGAGGCCAAAACCTGACCCAAATCCTGCTTGAGTCATATTTAGGGCTGTTTTGCGAAAGTAATCTTGTTGAATTCTGTATTAAATCTTACAAGAAAAGAAAAACATTTTGGTCATCTCAGATGCAACTGCATATTTCTGTCATCTTATTCCCATTCATGCCTTTGAGACAATCACTAACTTTTATCCCTGTCTAGACCAGTGTGTTTTATGTAGATGAGTCTAGACTGAGTAATGCGAATCATGTGCCATTCACAACATCTGTTTTGAATTAACAACCCCCCCCCACTAAAATCCCCTATGGACTACCAAAACACAAAACAATGCATCAAGATACTTGGTGGAAAGAATAGTGAAAAATTAATGACATGTCAAATTGAGAAGAGAAAAAATTACATGCATTCCTGTGAGATTCCATAACCAGATTCCAGATTGCTTGAACATAACAAATTAAAGCAGAAACATTATAGATTGAAGCTGAACTCTGAGCATTATATGACTCTACCTGACCACAAATTGTACAAGTTGAGGAAACTCTATCTTAACAATTCAGGGGTCAAACATGACACAGTGTGCTGCTCTTACCAAGGTGGAGAGTAAGGTTGACAGAATTGGGGTATTGGATGCCATAGAACATGGACTGACTCTGCCACCACGTGGGCTCCTCATTCCTGTGAAAGTCTGTCAGGAGGCTGGCATTGTGGCTCAGGTTTGGATCTGATGCATCACAGTAGTGACATGAGCGTGTTGAGCCTGTCTGCATGCAGTAATCCTCAGGTGGGGAACCGCACACGTTTGATGCCACCACGGTGCGATCGAAGGCAACATTCTCAAACTTGGGCATACAACGGCTTGGAACGCCCTCTTCATCATAGCAGGAGTCCATTGCAGCCCAAACAAGAAGGTTGAGGTGCAGATGAAGAGAGAGTGCAAAGGCCAGGAGAGGAGAGCTTACAACATAGGATGTATCCATGTTTGTAATCCCATATACTCCTCAAACTTTAACTTTCACACTCAAACACTTCAACTTAAAGTTCTGTACATACAAAGAGCCTAGCTTGAGATAAATAATCCAAGAGCAGAAAAAGAAGTCCAGTCCAAAAGCTTCTTTGTCTTTACTCTCCTTGCTCTAACTCTACCGGGTCTCCAGCATATGTTCTCCTTCTGTGAAGTGGAATGAAGTTTATGCAGGAACTCTTTACTCCTGGAGCAGCATGAGGCAGAGGAGGGACAGGGGTGGGGGTTGGAGGATCAAAAGACCCTTAAAAGTCCTCCCCCTTCTGGTAAACAAGAGCACTGCATCGTTGATGGCTTTAGCTGCAGAACAGACCTGGCAGAAAAACAAAACAAAAATACAATCTGATTGAAAACACTCTATCGCACAGCCTTTTAAGTACTGCAGATGTAAGACTGTTACACTTCTGGGCTTTGAGGAAATGTGTAACAACACACCTGCATTTACAGCTTACAGGAACACAAAATCTTATCGATGCAGGAAAAAATTTATCAGGCAGTTGGCCCCACAGCAGGACACACTGGAAAAATGCTGACTGTAATGATTTAGTAGGGGTGCTTAAACTTTCTGGAATATTTCATCAGGCATGGATCATTTCCATAAAGGCATGTCACTCAGGGGACTTCCGTGACTTAAAGTCGCATATTATTTATTAAAATAGAGTTGTGAAAGCACCACATTACGTTTTCAGTTAGATCTGTGGTAGTTTGCATATTATAGTGATTCAAGCTATATGCTTGGAGTACTCTGTTGCCCATTCATCATTATTTGTGACCAAGGCATCAATATACAGAAAACCATTTAAAAAAAATAGAATTTAAATTCACAGACTTTGTTTAACAGGGTCTGGGGGTTGAACGCCAGAATCCAAACTGACTATGTTTCATTTTTAATATTCAAAACTAAATTTAATTGAATAAATATTACTTTATGAATCCCTTTAGGGAAATAATAATGTCATTTTTTAATTTATTTACAGAGCCATAAGTGCCCAGCTTCTGACAGTTAATTGCCACCTCCATTAAAAAGACTGAGAGATCTTTGAAGATGGGAAGGAATCCTGAAAGACCATACAAGCAAAAAGTCTGGATTGACATTTCCTGCCATGCACTGATAATAAAACCATTATTCATAGTGAATAAGAAGCTACTAAACCTGAGTGAGCGGAAATCAGGTATCTGGCCATTATATCAGTGGCTGCTCTGGGGCTGAGCATTAGTGACTGGAGCTTAATGCAAGCCGCAAAAGGGAGGCAGACCTGCAAGGCCCTGAGAGAAGGGCTTCGCGGTAGTAAAGGCCAGAGATGACCTTCACTGGAAGTTGAACAGCATACCCTAATCTCAAAGTGTACAGCTTAACCCAAGAAGTGTGTAAAGGCCAGTGCATGAGTTTTCTGCCAGATGATGTGCTCTAGTGTGCAAGTGCAGCCCTCTACAAATACCTTGTTGCAGCTAAGACATGAAATGAATTGCAATCCATGGCGGTGTTATCTGCTTGGCCATGACTGTCTCTAGTCTGTGTAACCATCAGTTTAAATTGCCATTCCTCAGTCGATATTGTGCAGTCTAAATTTCAACTTTGTTTTCTTTACAAGGCATAATAGGGAAATGATATACGGTAGATCAAGAAGAGAAAAAAAAATATGATGGGTGCTGGTTAATTTGTCACAATATGGCAACTAATTATCCACAGACCTGACACACCTACCTGTTCATTTAGAATGGGTGGGTAAAAAACAACGACTGATGCAATTTCAATGAACTCTTTTTGTTTTGAGTTTTTCTACAAATACACAGAAGCACAACAGTGTGAAAGTAGGATGAGCAGGTGCATCAATTGGTTGTGGATAGTCTCAATCAGGGAATGTGATTTTCCAACTCATTCTTAAAGTCTCCGCATAATAACTCCTTAGATATGTAAGCTGTAAAGTAACTTGTAGCATCTTCTTGAGCCCCAGGATTTTGGAAAGCACCACATAGTAAATATAAGGAAAAGGTTGTGATGTCGCTTGCTTTATATGTGTGTGACAGTTGCTCTAATGGAGCAACTATGACTTAAATGTTTTCAAATTGTTTTGTTTTAACACATTTAACTGCTGTTTATGGGAGATATTAAGTTATAATTAGTATAGATGGGATTATTTTATAGTTACAGCTGCAGTCTGTGCTTATTTGATACAGTACAACCAAAAAGACTTACAGGTAGGCAAAGATTTGTGTCTTGGGAGTGTTCTATGTCAGTGCTGTTGAAAGTGTTCTGAACTAACTACTTGTGCTGCACATTGCCTCAGATTTTGTGTGTATCTAGCATCTTGACATCTATTTATGAACACAATAAAGTGAATATCAATTATGAAGCAGTTTTACTGTCACCTTTAGTTCAAAACCAGAAGCTGGACACCCCTTTCTCCATGTTGCCTGTAGCAAATACTGTGCTATACAGTGTGTGAGTGGTTGAACAATCCTCAATTTTTACATTTGTGTTTCTTCTCCTTACTTTTCTCTTTTCAAGTCTTAATTTCTCCCACTTTATCTTGATTATGAAAACAAAGAGAGATAAATTGAGGCAACATGCATTAAAACAAAATGTGACATTCTTTCTTCAGAGCAATTTTAAATCAATATTAGTTAAATATGACATGTGGCTATTGATTATTACTTTAAATCAGCCTGCAGCTGTCAGCCGATCATCTATAAATCATCATTAACTGTTTAAAAGAATGTACAGAGCCAGTGAAAAGTTTGGACACACCTACAAATTACACGTAAGCCCTTCATTTATCATGGAGATTCTCTGGAAAGCCTCTATCCTGGTTCTTGCTTTCCAGAGATCAGTGTCCTCATCCACAAAAGGATGGAGAAGAAGAGAAAACCGAAAAGAGCCTTTGTTGTCTATCCAACAAGAGTATTGTGAAGACATCTTTCCATCTAAGTTAATTGACCTGCAATCAGCTATGACAAGAGCTGGTTGGATTCATTAAAAACAAAGAAAGACGTTTTAATGACTCTCTTCTTATCTAATTAAGTAAAATGATCCTTTACTGGTCAGTTATACAAAAAAAAGCTTGATAACACTAATTATTTGAAATAGCAATATTCAAAGTAATGCTAATATATGTTCAAATAAAGTAAGTACAAATAGGTGCACATATTTAATGCACTTTTTGCTTTCCATCTTTGGATACTTTTTCATGGCAAACACAACAGAACTTCGTGTATGTTGGTTCTTTTTGCACAGTGTTGTCTCTCTCTACTTTTTTCTCCATTCTATCTCTTCAATATCACAGCCATTTTTTTTTATCACACTTAAGACAAGGTGTTTTTCTTCATTATTATCTGATTATACCCACCATAAACTAACAGCATGGCTTTGTGTTTACACATGTTGAGAGCTTTTGCAGCACAGCTGTCTTTTTGCAGCTTGCAAACAAGTCATGTATTTGAGAGTATTATATGTAAGGGCAGTGCTTGTGTTGTCAAATCAAAAGGATAAATTCTCAGTATGCTGTTGGCTTGTCTACTATGTTGTGTTTTCTCATGTTGCAATGGATCTAGCTCTGCAGATGGCAGGAGAGACAGGTAATGTGCACAGATGCATTTAGATGCTGTACATTTATGATCCTTTTGGGATTTACAGCAAAGTCTTTCCAATATCTCCTTGTGATTGCTCTGATTTATTGGGACTCTGTTAGTACTCAGGCGCGGTCGTTGTAAAAAGGACCACATCAATTTGCAATGAAATCCTCTCCTGGATTTAGACAAGAACAGGTCTAGAATTTGTTTGGTTTGAAGTGGATCAACCATCATGATGAAGAATCTAATCCCTGCAGAAATCTTTTATTATTATCTTTTATTTATGAAGTGCAGGACTTGAAAACATAACTGTTGCATAGAATAACAGCATGTTTGGACATTATGCAAATGGAGAATTGGATGCATCGAGCAAAGAGTAAAATTGTGGAAACATGTCATTACTGAAAAGAGATCAACAGCAAAGCTTTTCTTGAGATTAGTTCCAGATAAGTTTTCCTGTGTAGTGCTTTCAAATCAGGATGACGCCTTTAATAAATTTGTGGGGAATGATGTTTTTGACCTTTTACTCCAGCTTTGCTGAGAGTCAAAGTCTTCCTAAAGAAAATCTTGTCAGCTGGGGAGTTGGTTAAATAAACCCAGCATGTGGTCTGCTTTAACTTAAGGGAAAGTCTGCAAAACACTCAAGAGTATACTACTGCAGGGACTGCTGAATGTCTTGTAGCCATTCATTCAAGTCATACCCTGCTTTCTTGTAATACAAGGGAAGAAAAGAGACCACACACTTAATACATGAAATTCAACATGTCAAAGTCATTCTGCAATTCTTTATGTGATGGTTATTCGTCAAACACAAGCAACAAGACACATTAAAATCTTATAGGCACATTTTGTATAAATCCTTTACTTTAAATGAATCCCTAACAGTTTATTTTATCAAGGAGTTTAAGGTTTTTCTTTGAAAAACATACTTATGTCATTTCCTTCTCAGTACTGAAATGATAGACATCTCATGTCATGATGTGAACTAGTACATTTTTGTTAAAAGCATTTAACCTAACTGTTATCGTTTGCAGCCATCTGGCTGTTCTGGGTGAGATTTGGATTTGGTATGATCTGTGTTTATCAGAGCACAGCCAGCTCCCTTTGAATTCCTGCCTAAGCTGCTAATCAGACAGTGTTTGACTATCATACTGTGGAAGCCCCATTCTTCTCTAAATTAAAATTGCATTTGGACAAATTATTAATTTCAAATAAGGTCTGTTTTAAATTAAATTATTGTCAGTCTCTTCATTCCTTTCATTCAGACAGGTTTCTTCTCATCCATCTTACTCTGTTTCATGTAATACTTCAAACTCCCCTTTACTTTACATTCTCCGCTCCTTATCCCTTGTGCATCTTCCCTTTCATTCTCCTCCCTCCCTTTCTCAATGCCACAGATCCTTTAGCCACCATCTGCCACCTACCTCTTTCATGCTGCAGATTGGTGCAACTGGCTGTCACTGTATGAGGCTTGTTGCACAGACACTAGCAGGTATGGCCCCCTTTTTATGATGACACAGTGTCGTAGCGATGAGCTATGCTTTCAAATAGTGATTTGATGTCACAGCTGTCAGTGCTTCACTTAGCAATGCAGGCGGCGGCTGCCATATCCCTGCAGGGAATGCAGTATCTGACAGACTAATGAGTGCTGCACAACCGCCGCGTCGTCACAAAATTCTCTGGCATTACACACCTCTTTGAAAGTCTGACAAAACGACTTTACATATCCCTGCAAGAGGTCTGTTTATACAGTAACATGTTTTGTTTACTCCAAACCTATAAGGATGAAATATTTGTGATAAGAATAAGTGTGGGTCAAAATATTTTGGTTTGCTAATTCTAGGAAAACTAATATGTTTTTTCCTGCTATAATTTTTTATTATTTTATCATTTGCAGCAACATTCTGACTGGAATTCTGTTTCACCTAATATTTACAGTGATTCTTTAAAAAAAAAAAAAAAAAACGGAACAAAAAAAATATAATCTTTTTAAGTTCAGGTGCTGTATATTTGTACGTAATCTTACAAGTGGAGTCACACAATTTATTTTTTCAAATTTCCCCTTTGCAGGAAAAATGAAGGATTATTATTATTAATGCATTTTATTCTTTTGCAATGTTTTGCACTACCAATCACACTCTTTTTATTTGTTTTATATAGTCAGTCAGTCATTATCAGTACCGCTTATTCCTATTATGGGTCGCGGGGTGAGCTGGAGCCTATCCCAGCATTGTTTCAGGTGAGAGGCAGGGTACAGGTCACCTGTCCATCGCAGGGCCAACATATAGAGGGACAAACAATCAATCACGCACACACTCATTGCTATGGAGAATTTAGGGTCACCAATTAACCTAACATGCTTTGGACGGTGGGAGGAAGCCGGAGAACCCGGAGAGAACCCCCGCATACACGGGGAGAACATGCAAACTCCACACAGAAAGGCCACCAGCCCCCTACATTCAAATCTCCCCCAGCCAAGGCTCGAACCAGCAACCTTCTTGCTGTGAGGCTGCGGTGCTAACCACCACACACCACTGTGCAGCCCTGTTTTATATTTAGAGTTAAATATATCTTCAGGGCTTTGTAATAGACTGGCAACATCTCCAAACATATCCTGCATCTGACCTGATTAGAGTAGTAAAAAGTGGGCATACAGTAGATAATGCATGTGTTGATACAAGGATGAATAGTCACATCTCTAGTCAGCAACCTCACTAGTTCTTTAGCATAACTCAAACAGGAAATATGTGGTGCACTCACCATGAATTTGGCTCTAGATGATGCTCACCTTTTATGGTCTATATGTTAGTGTCCTTAAGCAATATGCAAAACCCCAAATCTATATGTGTAGGTTACAAAAACTATTCTGTATAGTGACTATAATTGCTGTGTAAATATATATGGCCTGTTTTATGGCAGTTTTATGGTCCACAGTTTGAAAGATAACATTGGCTTCTGAAAAAAAGAAGAAATCCCAGTTAATTTCTACAATAAAAATGTCAAAATATTTAGTTTTTCAGGACAGAAAGAACAAATTAAGACTCTGATATAGAAGGTAGTTGTCATGTGGATCCAGAGGGAAGCCGGACACAAGAGCAGGTAAAAGTTTAAAGTGTTTCATTCTAATAGTAGGAACAATGATAAGTCACTAGCAAGAACCTTAATACTACACATTGTAGCAGTCTGTGGAGGAAGAATATATAGGAGGCTGACCAGGTGCACACTGAAGATGATGATGATATGGAGCAGGTGTGGTCCAAGATGGCTGGAGCAGAGGGTTGCTGGGTATTGTAGTGCAAAGTCATAACATTTCCCTTTAGTGTGCTAATTGCTTCAACCTGCAACATACTTCACTTACAGGCAATGATGGTGCACATTGCAGTGTGATAGCATCCATAATTACTGTCTTTTAAAACTGACCTTAAAATGACTTTTCATTAAAAAAAATCCCAAAATGAGCAGTAACATATTGCTTCAGGTGCAGGTCATTACCTTCCACCAATGTGTGAGGCTTGCCAAATGGAGCATTACTTCATTAGCAAAGAAGAGGTGTAAGGTTTGAGCAACAATACCCGAAAACAACCTTCTCACATGTAGGTGTCATAGAAGCACTAACAAGTTAATGAATAAAGTTATAACCACTGTGTGATTAGACAGTAATTACAGGGATGATGTCTTGGCATTTAAAATAATGACCCAGGTTTCTGTTACCTTGACAATTAAAAATTAGGCAGGATTGCAATCATCTGTCCTGTTTTCTCTCAGACAATCGTGAAAACATAGTCTTTTTTTTGTTTTGTATTTTTGACTAGTGGAGGTGTTTTAGTGTAAGCATAACTTGCAAGATAATATAGACAATATTTGATAGCTTTATTCTTGTGACAAAAGGACAAAGTAAGTTTAGGTTGAGGTGTAATGAATTGTTAATAGTATAATGCTGTTCACATAGCTGCACAGCTAGTTTATCACATGATCACTGATGTTAATGACCTACCCACATGTTTAGCTGTGTTGCTCACTTCACAGAAGCACAGTCCTTACAAGATATAGCTCATTGCTAAGGTGGGTAATCAGGATCTTCAGCGATGTACAGTATGATAATTTAGTAACATTAAAAGGGAGAGATAATCAAACAAACACAAATTTCCCTTTGTTTGTATGTTATGTTTATAGGGTTTGCAGCTACTATGAAATCGTAGTAGCTGCAAAATGAGGACATGCAACTCAGTTTCACAACAGTCTCCCAGTTTATTTTAGTAACACAATGTCACATTTTGTTAAATGGTTGTTTTTACCATTTGGAGGTTGGGATGGTTGGGGAATGGAGCAACACACCTAACACACCACTGGAAGAGTCAAGATTGAGGTCCCAAGGTCTCTCTCATCTGGACAACCAGGAAGTAAGTCACTGTTTAGTTACTCTTGTTTTGCCTTTTGACTTGGTGGTCTGTCTTTGTTATATACATTAAAACTAATTGCTTATGCTTAACTGTTAAAAGCATCATGGTTAATGATCACACATGCGTGTTTCTTAAGTGGTTTCCTGCTTACACATCATGGTGACGCAGCAATGTAGCAATCTTTAAACTGCTTCTCTGAGGGAAACAAACTAGGAAAACATACAATTATCAAGACTTTATTGTGAAACAGTAATGTTTTGTACACCAGTTTATCATACGTTCTACTGTGACGTTAGAGTAGGCTGAAGAACGTTTGGAACAGCAGGCCTTAATGTGCTGGGTTGTAGGAATTCACAGAAACTATAAACCACAAGTTGAAGATGACCATAATAATTTCTCCCTTGTACTATGTATTGTGTATTTCTCAAAGATTACTAACCTTTTTGACTCCAATAGATCGTGTCTTTGGCTGATTGTATTTAATGGGCTTTATTAAGACTTAAATCTTTTTAACTCCAAATCCTCAATTAGAGAAGCATGTGACACACCTTTTAACCAGGTCGTTCATAACTTCTTGGTGGAGCTCACAGTCTTTAACACTGTTGCTAAATTATAGTAAATGTATTACAGAGCATATTGTGACTTGCTAAAGTCTTGTTTGTGGAAGGTAATACCTTAAGATCCAGCTCCACTGGATACTGTTAATCCACTAAACAACTTCCTACAAGTGTATGTGGTTTCTGTTACAGCATATAGAAAATTAGATTAATTAAGAAAATGTTATCCAAAACTGTTCCAGTTTCATGAGATCTTAAAATGTAATAGTTTGTTTCTGTGTTGGCACAGCAGCAAAAAGTATTGTTAATGATTTAGGAAGCCCAGAGGTGAACAGAAGTCTTGCAACAACCCATGGATTGTAGATATTTATTGTGTCTGAGCTGTTGTTTAGCTGCTGTCAGAGGCCAAGAATTTGCAGTTTCCTTCTTGCTCTTTATCTTGTTGAGATTTCTCGTGTTATTGTAACATCAAAACATATTTCTTCAGGCTTGACTAGAGGGAGTACCATATTTTCTTATCTCTCGGTCCACCCTTCTTCTTATCCAAAACTGTTCCAACAGCTTTTCATTCATAACATCCCAAGGTTTAGTAATTAGTTGACTGTTGATTAAAAAGGGCTTTAGAGAGAAAGAAGAGAGCCAGCAATTACCCAGCATATTAATCCCTTTCAATGGCTTCATTAGAATGCTCCACGCACCCTGCCTTCAAGTTTTACATTTAAATTTTTCACACTGCAATTTGCACTTTTAATTTACTCCTCCCATAATTGGACATAGCTGCTTTGTGCTCTAGTTGTGTTTTGAGAGGAATCAATGTTCTGCCTTAATGTTTATGTGACTGATTTAGGGACCTAAAGGTTTGGAAACAAAGTTGAAGCACCAACTTTTTCTTTTTTTTTAACCTCTTTCCTCTTTCCAATCAAAGCAATTCAGTATTCCACATCACATATTTTTAACTTACTTAATTTGAGTTGTTATCACATCACAAAAGCATGCTTTCAATTATCATAATCATTCAGGCAGTGCATGTAAGAGGAAGAGATCAAATCTCTCCTGAATGCAGACGCTCAAGTGGACATCACAGGCCAAAATTTGTGACAGAAAAAAAACAACCCTCGACACGATTTGGACTTCATGTTATTTTGCAATACAGTAACACAACATGATAAAATATGTGGTTGTGGGGTCCGACATTAAAAAGAATGTTGCACCAGTGGCTAGAAAAAAAACCCTGCAATGTGGTGATGTCAGCAGAAGAACAACTTGCGGCTGGCTGACCATTCTACATGCATGATGGGTGCAGTTCGAAAGATTTAAGATGGTTCCAGCACATCTAGTCTGGTCTGTGTAGTGGAATCATCAGCTAGTTCCAGTTCAGAAAAGTGTGGTGATGCTGAATATGGGGGCATCACACCTAACAGGATTGAACAGTACTGAGCGGACTTACCTAGCGAGTCACGCAAACACACATTGGTATACCTTTGTTACTGATGTTATTTGTTCCTAAATCAAATTAATTTAACCTGATTTTCAAATAAAATTATAGTAGTGTATTTAAAATAAAATTTAAATATTGAGCCAAGCTGACACCATTACTGAAGCCTAATTGTAATAATATAGACATTGTATGACATAATATCACTGTACATTTGCTAGTGATCAGACCATTTTTTTTAAATACTAGAACAACCAAGGTGCACATTTTGACTGTTTTTAAGTTTATATATTCAATAAGTTTGTCAAATAAAATCATAAAACCTTGCTGGTCCCGGACATTTTACTATTTGAATTTCAATCAATACTAGTTTTAATATTTAATATGTAAAGAACATAGGAAGCCACAGATGGAAATTAAGACCGGATGGTGATGATTTTGTACGGTTTCATATATCATTATGTAGATTTTTAAAGGTGTTACTGCCCATTAAAATCCTGAGGCTGAGAAACTGCACTACACAATTATTATCATTATTTTATTTTTCATTTATTTTCCGTCCTGGAGCATCATTCTATAGCTGCATTTTGCTTTACAGCACTGTCACATGCTAGCATATTTATGTTAACATTGGCCATTTTGACATGCCCCATTTCTAATATGGCAAAGAAATGGAAGAGGACATTATCAAGACAAAGTAACAGAGATGTGACAAGAGTCAACATTAGAGTGAGTTTTACTGGCTGGAGAGAGTTCAGGAAAGAGACAGGATGCAATATGAAGTCTAAATTAGCTGTCATGCCACAGTGCAAAACTCACATCAAAGGCGGTGGTAGATACAAAGGAAGAAGCTGCAGGGCCACCAACAGAGGTGGGTGGTGCTCGAACCTGAGCATCCAGCTCAAACTATTGCAGCTTCACAACCTTCTCGGCCTCAATCTTCAGCTTTCTGATTTTCAGTTCAGCCTTTCTGGCCTCTGCCTGTGCTGTTTCCTGAGCCTCAATCTCAATGCGTGCCAAACGAGCCTTCAACAGACCCCCGTCGCAGTCTCCAGAACTAGCAGAAGAGAGTGGATCGTAACAAGGAAGAGTAACCGGTGTCCTGTCCTGTTCACCTTCCTGAACATCTAACCCAGAAGCTGCAGTAGGAGTGAGAGGCGGCGCCTCATTATGTTCGAAGAAAAAATGTGGTTAGAAAAACATCTCGAATGATGGTGAGCAGTGATCACTAAAACATTTGGTGAAATCTGATCGCAAAAAAAAAAAATAAAAAAAAAATGCAAAACTCAGGGCTATATTTAATAGTGAAAGTAAGAACATTTCCATGTTAACAATGTGAAGGGAACTCAAGGGATTTAGACTAAACTGTCATAGGTTCTCTGGACTCCATTGTCTGCCCTTCAATTTCTTCCTATTCCTTCCCTTTGTGTTTTGTGTGTGCGCGGGCGTGGCTGTTTCCTCTGACAGGTTCCTAAGGCACAGCTGCCATTCATCTACTCATCACACCAGCAGTATATAAAGCACAGTTCATCCATTTTTTTACAGCAGATTGTTGAACTAACAACACATGGTATCTGGTCTACTTCATTCTTGGGAATTTTGTCTTGTTCATGTTACCAGGCCTAATTTGAGCGTTGTCCTTTTCTGAGAACCCTGCTAAGCCTCTTTGGATCGCTCACACCTTTGGATGTACCTCACCTCCTGGTCCTGAGCCACACCTGCATCCAAAGCCCTGTAAATCATCTGTCTGCCGGCTTGCGGTTTCTTCCAGTTCACTGGACAGTTCCTACCAACGATAAAACCCTATTGTTTCTTAGCTGGAGATTCCTGTCTGCTGTCTGTCCGCAACTTAGCCGCTGAACTTATTTAGTGGAAACTTGTCTTTGGCCAGGCAGTGTATATCTACCAAAAAGAATCATGGATATACAAATTGCTAAATTTGTATGATGTTGCCCCAAGATAATTTTCTCTGCTAAGCATCATTAGGGCAGAGCATCATAAGTAGTAGCAACAAATCAATTTTGTCTATCATGAATATAAATATTTGTTATTTTGGAGACCCATACAAAACTTGTAAGAATCTAGCAGTGGGATTTACTTGGGTTTCAAAGGAGATCGCAAAAACGGATAAAACTGATTACAGTCTAATTCTGCAGACATAACTAATGGGGTGTGTCTGTGCTGACAGATAAACATGAGTTATTCAAGTTTAAAAAGCCAGCTCCAGTGTTGTTAGGAAGTCTTCTATAAATCACATTTTCTTATGTGTTCTTTATGCACATTCAGAAAGTAATTCATAGCATCTGAGTATTTAGATTTTCTGTTTTCTTACCCATTATTTACATACATAAACTTTCAGGAAGACACACACCTACAAATACAGGGAGAAAGATTGAGTCATGAATTTAATGGCTATTTTACACCAGAGGAATAAAAAAAATGGGAATGTGAGTGCTAATCCTCAATCTTTGGAAATTTGACCTCTCTGAATGTGACAGCAGCCTTTAAGTACTCACCAACACACATCACAAATGCATCATTGTGCTTCCCTATCCTTCCTTATTTTTTCATTTTTCTTCTTTTCTCCATTTCTTTTTCTACATGCACATATCATACATCCTTCTGCACAAGGTTGCATGCATGCATATGCATACAAACTCATATGGTGCGTCTTGCAGCAGGCTGCACCTTAAGGGTAATAGTTTGTCTTTTAACAGAGTTGGTGATATATTTATTGGGTGCTCTGCTCATATAAAAGTCAGTGAAGGGATGGAAGCAGGTTGTGAGGACGTGAAAGTGCTAAAGGGAAAGCCTAAAGAAATAATAATAAAATAAATAAAACACCAACACAAGAAGACAGGGCATATGGGTGGAGCAGGATAGCTGAGGAGGCGGGTGTGTGACAAATAGGTGCAAATAACAACATTAATCCTAGATCAGGGCCATCACTGAAAGGGGGAATGTGTATGTGTAAACAAGGCCACGCAGGTGCCCTGAATAATGTCAGGATTTCTCTGGGCCTATCCAGGACATATTAGTTTTATTTTAGTATTTTATCTCTTTTTAACACTTCTGGTGTTATTAGGATAAAAAATAAATAAAGCGATAAAATAAAAAAAAAGTGAAACCATGAATAGATACAAAGTGAGAGATTTATCCAAACAGCCAAGTTTCTTTTAAACTTATGCACACTCTGATTCCTGTAGGCTTAGTAATGATAGCATTATAGTGGTAGTCATTTGTCAGCTAATAGTTTTGCTTATTGACCTCTCCAAAGCTTATCTCAGTATGGTGGCTATGATCACTCCCGAGGCAAAGAGCTGCGGTGTCCAAGCACTATTTTTTTCTTTCCCTCAGATAACTGCTCCATTTCTCTCATTCTCTCCTCTGAAAATTTTGTTCTACAAAGTTGATCTGCTAGAATTTGGTCTGCACACAGTAGTCTTTCCCTGCCTAAGAATATGCGCATAGCAGTGTGTCTGTGATTCTTTGAGCATGTGCTAAAATAGGATGTATTTTAGGAGTGCTTTGTGTCTTATGAATAGCTCTGAGGTGATAATGCATGCAGATGTTCCTGCATACTGATAATTACTTTACATTAAAGTATGTATGTGTGTGTGCGTGCATGTGTGTGTGACTGTAAAAGAGAGGTTAGAATCAGGTGTGTGTTTTCACATTGCTATGTTATATATTTTGGCATGTGAAGGCATGTTTTATTTTAACATGTATAGTTTGCTATGTAAAGCACTTTGTTGCTTTTAGGATGAAATGCACTTTATATATAAAATTTTATAGATTGATTGATATGTTTCTACATCTTATCCTAGCAGTTGAACTAATGTGTGTGTTAATAGAAATGTGCAGGTAAGTACTTGATGTGTTTGTTAATAAATAATAACATTTGAAAATTTGAATTTGCAGATGTTCCAGGGTTAATTTGCACATAAATATGTTTCCATGTACAAATAAAGGCTATTTTGCAATGTGCCTCTATCTAGATAAATGTTATGGCACCATTTCAACAATTATTTAATTAGAATTCATCCACAATAAAATATGTATGAAAAAACTTAATGTACTGTATCACATCACTATCAAAAGCAGACTGCATACTGTGTAAATAAAAAACAGGGGGTTGCATATAGACACATATAAATGGCATCATAAATTGGTAAAGGACACACAATTACTGGCCAGGAGCAGATGTTTTGTTTTGTCTTTACTTTGGAGGTAATTTTCCAGAACCTTTTCTTTCACTTCTGCGTGCATAAAAGGTCATATAAAAAGCTATTTGTAACGGGCAGAAAAAAAAGTGAAACTGAGACAGGCACCCAGATTTGTTTATTGATTGGAATTTTTCAGCCATTACATGTTTATCTGTGACTTGTTTAACCCTTTGTCTTGAAAAACCAGCAGAAAAAAAAACCTACAAAGCTTCTCTCCTTTAAACTATGTGTTTCTGACTTATTTCTATGGCACACCGATATTCATTTTGCAGGACAGATGGTGAATTAGCCTTGTTGCTATTGTATTGGTGAGTACTGATTGACTAGCTTGTCCTTCATTGTCTCTGTGCTCGCTTTGCCATGAATGTAAAAACCTCATGTTGACCTGAGGTTTTCATATTCACGACAAAAAAACAAAACAAAAAAACAATAGTTTTGTCCTGCAGTCTCTTACAGTTTCCATTGCAGTCTGCTACAAAGACACATTCTGGCATTGTATCAAGGACTGACACGTATATTGATGGGTATGAATTCTATTAATTAAAAAAAAATCTAGCTGATGATCCATTTGTAGAAAACCATGTATAAATCGTCTTTTTAAATTATGGAAAAAGTAAAAAATGGGGTTGAATTAATTTATGCAAAAAACTGCATTGATGCATGTCTTCCTAACTCCTCTACTGTGAAAAAATCAATGCAACTATATGTCCTTGGAATCTTGTGGTGGGTTACATGCTCACATATTACGTATTAAGCCTTTCCCGAACACTGTAATTTATGATTCCTATGTCGGGTTTTCTCCTTTGTATCAATGAACAGTTATTAAAAAGACAAAACATACTGTCAGTGGAGATCAAGTATCTTGACATTAGAATTGGGCCAAACTCTGAACAGTTCTTAAGCTGTATGCCTATTGTTTGAGTATTTGTGTTTTAATATGCATCTTGACTGTTTTATGTCAAAGACGTGACCTCACATGTAATGAGTTCACAGATCCTCCTTGTAAAATATGTCGATCGCAAGCTGAGCTCCTGAATAAATACAGCTTAACAAAGAATTAACTGAGAGTGACCTTTAATCTGGCAATGTGCAGAAAAACTAAATTTACATATACTCTGTGATGAGCTCTAAAATCTCTGAACACATCAACTATTTTTTTCCAGTAAATAAAACAAAACTGTACTAAGTAGGAAAAGATCATCAGAATACCTCAACTGTTAGTCAGTTGGTGTAATAGTGAGCAGCTAGAATACAGTAAAAACAAACAAACAAAAAAACAAACAAAAAAACGGCATGTCATAAAACAATATAGATAAAAACTCAAATTAAAGGTGTTCTGGTTAGGTGTTCACAAAATACTTGTTTCTGTTTCTACTGGCGTTTTTAATAAATAATATTATTTTCCATACTTGTACACAAACTGCAAATATTATCTTTTAATAACTTCATATATCCTACACAAGCCAATGATATGGTGTTTCTAACAGTATTTATACAGTGCATTATTAATCATTAAGAATTTGTGCATCAAGAACCATCATTTCACACAACGAGGGCTTTTCAAAGATGACCTTTTTTTAAACCCTCATGTCAGTATCGTGTCGACTCGTGTAGTCTGTGGGTGTTGTGGGTGTTTTTAGCTGGTGCAAACTTTGGAGCACACTTGTGATGAACTAAGCACTTCTGTTGTTTGAATCACTCAGCATGCTGCAGTGTGCCATAGGAAAAAGTCATGCAGCTCAACTGGAGGACAATATATGCCTCAGCATATATCAGCTTCCACTCCATACATGGCCATCAAACTCATTAGCATTTCACCCCTCTCCTCTGTATTTCTTCACCTCATCAGTCTCTTTCCTACTTATCAGGTTGTATCTCTTCACCTTGTCTTTTGTTGAGAACTAAACCTCCTGTGTAAATCATGTACCAAATTTAGTGTATTATATTATTTAGGTCTGGCATAGTGAAAGTCCTAAAACTATTCACGCATTTCCAGAATTTCTGTACATGTACAAAGATTAAAGCCGCAGTGTGTAAGAATTACTCCCATCTAGTGGTGCGCGAATATATTACAAGCAACCAAGTAGTGTTCTACTGGAGCCTCACCGCTGAACAGCGTTATTACGGCTACGGCTGCGGACATTCATAAATGTGAAGTTCGAGTGTCCCGTCAGGTGATGAGGAACAGAACGATACATAATTATTATTTTTTTATGCCAAAAAGTTACAAGCGTGACTTGTGTTTAATAACATGAATTTCAGTTGATTTATCCTGGGAGGTGGGCGACGTATTGATAGAAAATAATTATTATTTGAGAGATATTTTTGCGTTAGAATGCTGCGGTTCTGGTGATTAAATCACATCAAGAAACTGGTATTACATTGTTCTATTTTGTCTGACTAGAAGGAGGACAACTACGGCCATACCGTTGACAAATCAGCTGAAATAAAATATGAAACACGAGGGAAAGCTCTTGGAAAATACGTCTGAATGAAGCGCACGGTTGCTTGCTGGTATGACTTCTGTGAGAGTAACAACAACTGAAAACTGTTGCAACATAGCTTTTCTATTGTAGGCTAACTCACAAATTAGCCGTTTTTGCCGTTTTATATAGCAAGTAACAGCAAGTATAAAGTAGTTGCTGGACTACCCTGCTCTGATTCTAAAATAACGCCAAAATCAACTTCACTGTTAGATTGCATTACCTTACCTATCCAGCAGAAAGGCTGCAACCTCCGTATTAGCTTTGAAGTTAGCCTCCTGCTCCTTCATCAGCTGCCTCCATCTGGTAAATGCTCCAGCGATGTCCACTCTTATTTTCTCCAGGTTATTATTTCTTTTACTTTTCTTGGCTGTTTTTTCCTCCATCTTGCAGGCAGAGAGTATAGATGGTCCTCCATTTCAATGTAAGCTGGCAAGCTTAACACGAAGACCGCCCAAGTCTGCTATTTGAACTGACCACCAAAGCCCTGAATGTTTATTGGTCGAAATAATTTAAGACACATCCTTTGTGTTGGCGTTCCTACATCAACTTTCTTAAACTTAGAACAAAGGAATTAGTTTGTGGTTCAGTCTTAATTCAGTTTTTACTTCCTGGTTTGGGTGCTGTCCTGTAGCACTTCGGACCTCCTTGAGACATGTTCTTTTTCGACACAGAACCACATACAGAAGTCTCTCCAGAGAGAGAGATGAGATCACCACTGATCCAGTCGCGGTACGAGACTGCATCAGCAGAACTGCCTGATCCAAATCTTCAGACCACCACGTGACGAGCCTTCTGGACTTGGGAGTCTACCGGGATCCAAACCACCAGTATCAACTTCCTTACGTGCCCCAGAGAAGTCACTCCAACATTCGTAAGTTGACATGATCCGAGCAGAACCAGATGAGTTCTGCATGGATAAATCCTCTGCTGGTCTGCTTGAGAGAATGGTTGGGCTTCCAGCTTTAAAAGGAAGAGACTATTTTTCTCTTGTTTTTTTAATTTAAAAATTCTTTCAAGTTTTCCCTAAACATTTGTTTAATTAACACCACAGGCTAATTACCTTTTGTTTCACTCCTTGCACACTTTTCATTTATTCTGACACATTACATGGTCTTGAAATAGATTCTGGTTTGAACATCATATTTGCGATTCACAATGTTGTATTTATTTTCCCATCCGAACCTTTGTAAATATTTTCCTCTGACATTTATGCATAATTAGACTAGTAATAAATATTTTATTTTTTATCCTAAACTGGTCTGGTTTGGTGAATGTTCTCCTTTAAATCATGTTATGGGTCCCTTCGAATTAAGAATTCACGTTAATAGCATCCTGAGACTGATAACTGATCGATTTGACTAGCTTGAATTAATTAATTTAATAATCTAATAAAATAATAAAGTAATTAATTAATTTAGTACTCTAATGGTGTCCACACAGCCATTACATTAGTATTAAAGCTATCTGTGTGGTGGTGCTCCCGAGGTGTAGAAAACATTAAGATAATAATTCATAATTTTTGTAATTATTAAAATATATATATTTTTTTTAACATTTCTAATGTTTAATGACGCTAAATCACTACATAACCTACCTGACCCATCTCTACCACTACCAAAAAAGTATGTTTTCCAATTACTGTTTTAAGTTGTGGTCATTTATCTCAACCAATCTCAAACATTGATTCTTACTATTACTATTCCAAGGAAATAAAAAAAAAAAAAAATTTCTCTTGCTTTTATCCTTAGTGTGCAAATGAAAAGGTTTGAGATTTCTGTAACAGGTGATATTAAATGCGGGCATTTTTTTTTTGTTTTGTTTTGTTTTTGCTGTTGCACTGTGAACAATCATTACCATTCTCTGGAGTAAGATCAGGCTTTAAGAAAGCAGTGATGTTTGTGCAAGCAATATACGAACCAGGGGCAACTCACTCGGGTCATTTATGATACAATAATGTGAATATCATCTATTCAGTAAACACACCAGCTTTCCTTACTGCGCATTTTTCTCCAGAGGCAGTATAATCGTGACAGGAAAAAAATCGAAATAAAATAGTTCTAACAATAAGGGTAACAATAGTACAAGAATACCTCTTCTAGCTAAAAACATATAGTAAATTAACAAATAAATAAATTATGCACATTTCATCAAAATGGATGAGGTTCCTAAGATATCACCTGAAATGTAATCTTTTAACTCACACAGTTTTAGAGCTTGATGAAAAAGGCTATCATCTGAAGTAGTCATGTACTCCTAAATATGTGATGAATGATGAATCAACTAACCAGGTACAATTCTCTCTGGAGGGGGCAGAGGAACAAAAGCACTTGAAGCTAGCTGAATCAAAGCAGGCTTGTTCAGCATGGCATTTTAAATGGCTGGCTAACACTGTGAGAACTTAACACTTACCTAAAATTGATGTCATACTTCACAGCAAATGGGAGATATGGTAATCCTCCAACCTTTCAATGACGTTTTTCATTTTAACCCACTAATATTTGTGTCAGCAGTTGTTTGTGTTAAAGCTGATGGTTCTGTGTCAAACATAATGTGTTTTATCATCTGTCGATGTGAACAGTAGAAGTCACGTCTCAAATACCACCCGCTGTGCAAGCAAACAGCTTATTCAGAGAAGCCTCCCCCTCCTCTAAAGACAGTCCGTGATGTAGCTTCCCGTGAAGACGTCCTGATAATTCTACAGGCAGCAACCTTTCAGCATCTGATCTGGATAAACTAAAGAAGTTAAAAATGGTGCTAAAGCCCTGCAGGCAGTTTACTCCTGTTTATAGTATGTTTGTTTTTAGATGAAGGTGAGGCTGTCAGAAGTGGTTTGAGTTACAGCGTGTGTGTAAAGGGGGTTATGTGTGCATGTTTGCAAAATGTAAAATGATACTTTAAAGAACAAGACTGCTGCTCTTCCATCTTTTTCCCTGGATGTTAAAGAGGTGGCTAACCAGTTGAGGCATAGCCCCGGTCCTGATAATATTTGTGGGAAGGTGTTAAAATTATGTGCAGATCAGATTAATGAAATTTTCATTACATCTTCCTGCAATCCTTAAAGCTGCAAATGGCTAAGAAAATTTGGAAACATTCTGCAATTGTTTCTGTGCCTAAGTGCAGCTCCCCTGTTGTTTTAAATGCTTTAAAAAAAAACACCTGTCTGTAAACTGTAACGTTGACCTCTCTTGTGATGAAATCTTTTAAAAAGATCATTTAGATGGGTATTTTATCCTAGGTTGAGAATTACCTTGATCCATTTCAGTTTGAATATAGGGGGGGTAGAGGTGTGGAGGATGCTATGGTAACTCCCTTACACTTGTTGTTTGAACAACTGGAAGACACCAAAACTCATGCCAGAGTTTTGTTCGTGTACTTTTCATCCGCAATTAACACTATGCAACCCTTTTTATTGACAGAAAGGCTAATTAACTTCAAACCTCATCCTAATCTGGTTGGCTGCATTCTGGATTTTCTTACCAAAAGGTGCCAGTGTGTGAAGGTAAATGGTACGTTTTCCAACATGCTCTCCTCTTCTACAGGTTTCCCACAGGGTTGTTGTCTCTCTCTGCGCTTATACAGTGAGGAAAATAAGTATTTGAACACCCTGCTATTTCGCAAGTTCCCCCACTTAGAAACATGGAGGGTCTGAAATTTTCATCGTAGGTGCATGTCCACTGTGAGAGACGTAATCAAAAATAAAATTAAAAAATAAAAAAAAACCTGAAATCACAATGTATTTGTAAAAATTTATTTGTATGTTACAGCTTCAAATAAGTATTTGAACACCTGTCTGTCAGCTAGAATTCTGACCCTCAAAGACCTGTTAGTCCGACTTTAAAAAGTCCCCCTCCACTCCACTTATTATCCTAAATTAGAAGCACCTGTTTGAGGTCGATAGCTGCATAAAGACACCTGTCCACCCC
>JBAMHW010000021.1:7648974-7660789 GCA_037177495.1 Rhadinocentrus ornatus | reverse complement strand
GATAGATAGATAGATAGATAGATAGATAGATAGATAGATAGATAGATAGATAGATAGATAGATAGATAGATATTTATCATATACTGTATGTGCAGTTTGTGTATGCAGACCTTTTCTCCTCTACAATCACACACCAATGAGCATATCTGTAGTGATGTGGGGTGCAGTGTCTTGCACAAGTAAATTTCAAACCATCAACCTTCTAGTTGGTAGATGACTTGCTGAGCAAGCAAGCATGCTTCTTAATTTTTATTAGAATTTTGCACACAAGCATAAATGGATTTATTTATAATTCATTCATTATATTCAAATTTCTCATTCTGTCTGAAATGAGCTTTTAAAACAAGCTGCAGAAATAAATGGCTGTGAATTTTCTTTGTGCATTTTCTAATGTGTTTTTTGCCTGTTGAAGGAAACAGAGAGCAGTACAAGTACATGTGCACAGATTATTGTTTAGATGAAATTTAAGCTTTTGGTAGCGAACATATTCCTTAATTTGTTTATTTTATTTGCTTGTAATGCTTTGATAGGGTATTGTAAGCCTTTTATTTTTTTTCAGATGTGGCTGTGGGAAACACTATCTTCAAAGTAACAGGGATTGGCTGGTTCTGAACAACAGTCCAAAACTGGGCACACCTGCAACTGTGAGAATGTAATTGATTTTTAAGCCAATAGACAATCAGGAGAGGATCGAATAAAACATTCAAGCAAACACAGAACAAAGATAAGGGTTATGATCCAGTCTAAAATCCCATACTGGTGACATGGCAACAAGTCTCAGTCACCACATGGCACTTAAAGAGGTAAAGTTTAAATGTTTAAAATAATAAGGTACAGAATTGCAATGTCATTATCTGCATTCACATGGAGCACTTCTTGATCATATTGAACGTCCAATCAGAATAAAAATAAATCATGTAAACATGTCAGCTGATTGGAAAAAAAAATCCATCTGATCGAGAGGGGTGGTTTAAACCTTTTCACAATTTGATTAGCAGGAAAAAATAACCACATATACACTCATTTCTATAGTTTCTGTGATGTATGTTGTTTCTATGCATACTTGAACCGTATGGGGGTTACATGACACAATGAGTTTCAAGGAAGACTTGAAAAATGGCGCAGCGAAACAGAAGAGGATTGTTGCAGATGCAGCACTTTTGTTAGAAATTGAAACAGTTAAGGATTATTTAGCATTTCGATTGCCAAAAGGTTAAAAAACAAGCAATAAAAGACCCTTCTTTTACTTAACTACTCAACTAGTAGGCATTGCTCAGGTCAAAATATTAAATCTGTCCATTATGTAACCCTAACCCTTAACCCTAACCCTAACTAATCACTTTATTAGCTGGAATCTCTAATCACATGGTAATAGAATTTGTCCATGTCAACGTAACAGTTGTCTCATTTGATTTCTCTCAAGTTTACACGTTCCTATAACTGACAGGTTCTTTGATTTTAAACAATCGCTGTCACGTTGCATTTGTTCAACATTTTCCTGACCATTTCTTAAGGGTCCATTACCACTAAATATATACTTGCACTGAATTTCTTTTAAACGTTTAAATGTTTGACAGCCTTTTTATTCCTGTACACATGCAGTGACAGGGTAAGGCAATGAAAGGAAAGGCTTACATACACATCTCCTTGAAAACTCGTCTCGTCTGCTAATTTTCTCTTTTTTCATTGCAAGAATCAGAAAGTCACGGAGCCTGAGATGTTTCCACACCTTTATTCTTGGTGCTGGGTTTTTCCTCAGTAAAAGTGTGCCGCATTGTTATTTTTGAGGTTTAGAATATCAGACTTGTCTAGAGTTTTCAGAGGTACAGTATTTATCACATCCACAAGGCCCGGGTACTGCAGGTACTGCAGGTGACGTATCACATAGATGCGTCAGAGCCCCACAACATCATGTAGAACACTGGAGGGACGCGTTTCCCAGCACAGAACAGAATCATTACTCTGATGGTCTCATAGTGACATAAAAAGCATTTAGCACTGCATTCACCGTTTATACTGCCGTTTATATTCCTTTAAAACTACTCAGTGCAAATTAATAAGATTTATGCCTCATCATGTCTGCATGACAACTGAGATTTTTACTTTTAAGTTTCTGATAACGTCATGATGTACTATTTATATCATAGATTTTACTTCAGCTGAGGGATGAAAAATGTTTTGAAAAGCTAATTTAACCAGAGCACATCTTGCAATGATATTAGTTGTTTATAGCACCAGTTATAAGAGCATTGCAATCAGATGAAGCTCATATTGTAGCATTTCCTGCTTTTAGTGTGGAGTTTGAAGAATCCATCATAGAGGCTTTTGTTAGATCTTCTAGAGATGTCTTCAGATGGCTCAGGCAACAAAAGGTGTTATATGAGCTGCAGTCAATTACAGCAGGTAGATGTGGTTATATGATGCTTATAAACATAAAGCCAGTAAATTATGGTGTATGGATGCTGTTTATCTACTGCTGCCTTTTTGCAGTCCATCAAGAATTTGTACTTCAGCCATACATTACAGGTATTTTTCTCTTCCCTGTGGACTGCACAAGTCATGTGTCAATGAAAGAAAAAAATAAAAAAAGATTTCTAGGAGCACTGAGACAGCTCTCCTCTCATTCTCATCTGCAGCTGTTTCCATGGGGTTTTTTGTTGTTCTTTTTCCTTGTGTGTTTTTCCAAATATGCTTCAGCCATTTTTTTAGCCCAGCCTTAAAATCCTTCTGTTGTTTTCCAAACTCTTTGCAAACAGGAATAATTCATACTCTAACCAGGATGAATTTTGTTGTAACAGTTCCTCAGGCTTTTCACCATCCACTCGCCTACCTTTGTGTTCCAATAAGTTTTCTGAATGTGAAGTTGGATAGTGAGACAGGAGCCAGCTCACTGCTCATATCCTTTGGCTGTGCTGCCTCATTTCTTTTCTGTGGTGCTACAGTTTCTGATTATGTTTTTTTTGTTGTCCTTTACATAAAAATAAGAAAAACTCAGTGGTGCTAAATGTTTCACTTGCTTTATATTGTTGACCAAATAGTTGTTTATTAATCAATTGCTTGTCTAACTTGGCTTAATTGATCAGAAACAGAAAGAAAAGAAGCATCTTTTTACTGGTGGTCTGTTTTTTTTTTTTTTTTTTTCAATCATAACAATGTGTGCTCTGCTTGATTTGGTAGTGTGTAATCCCATTGTAGCCAATCCAATCATCTACAAGCAATAGATCAGGGGAGCCAAAATGAATAGAAGGCCCTTGTTATTGAGTCATAAATTAAAGACACATTCCACAGATTTCATCAATGCTCCAAACAGGACTTGTACGTGATGTGACAAACGCAGTAAATCAATAATGATACTTTCTCACAATGTGGATGAGGAAGGTAATTTATTCATATGCATACTCGGCTGTTCTTTTGCCACACATCATACATCACTATGTAACAGAAACAGATTTTTTTTAACTTTATTTACAAATGTTTGATTTGTCCTTCATGTCACCATACCATTGACTTTATTCTTCCTTTATTTATTTTATTAATTTATTTCCTCTTTATAATACATTACACTCAAGCAGCAATGATACACATGACTTATTAATGAAACATCTCACAAATTAAAGTTCTGTTGATTGGCAACTTTAAGCGTGTATTTGTAGGAATTTTTGCTTCAAGGCATTTATTACATTACAGTGTTTTGCAGGTAGCAGCAAACATATAAAGATGCACTTTTATCCACTGTAAAGAATCAATTACACTTGTTGTTACACCTCATGATAAAGATAAAGATTTAGTCTTGCCTCACATCTTTAACCTGATGTCTCTGTAAAAGGTCACAAATGAAAGAACGTACGAATTTCAGTGAAAAAATTCTCCACCAGCATGACAGGCAAATTGTGAAATAGTCGCAAAACTACATTTCTTTTATTCGGGTGGGACTTGTTACCCAGTTGGGGACCTGGAAAAGGGAGCTTTCTAACTCATGGTTATGAGACAAACCATGAGGGCTTCCTCAATTTTACCAATTAGTTTGCATACCTGTTTTTTTAACAAGTGAAAACCATATGGTGTGGTATGGACATCAAATTAGATTTCTTTGATGAAAAATGCATCTACAAATACATAATATCATTCTCATTGTATCCTGCTAAAAACATGGTTGTTTCAATGTTACTGGAAACACTTATTTAGTTTGTCCATGTATGCACAAAAATGTCCAGGATGGCAAATATCCTTAAGACTATGTTGTTCATCTTGTGCTGAGAATTAATTCAAATAAATATTTTTGTTTTAGGACTCTGTTGACAGAAGTTGAAACTATGTGAAATGAAAGACTCCCCCCACAAACAAAAAGCAGGTCCCGGTGGCTGCTGCTACCCTGACTTTAGTGATTCTTGCTGAAATGACCTTGCTTCTTAGAACAACAATAAAATACACCAGTTGATCAAGGTTACTATTTAGCCGCAACCCCCATGTTTATGAAACTATCTTTTATTTATTTATCTGCTTTATCTGTCTGTATTTTACATGAGCTGATAGATTTTCTTCTCATTTTCCCAGTAGCAGCTGGGATGGGCTCCAGCCCTCCAACCCCCCTGCCAACCCTGCACTGGAACAAGCAGGTTTAGACAATGGATGGATTGATTTTTTTTCTGTTTTATGCTTGTGTGCTGATTATTGCTTTCATGCTGTGTAAAGACTAAAAACTAATCAGACTTGGAAGTACAGCAAAATGTCTCTTTTGGTTGAGTCTTCCATTGAGTCAAAATGTTTAAATTCCTCTTACATGTGTCTGAAAAGGCAACAAGAAAGAGGCAGAGAAGTAGATGGACAGACACATAGTATAAGTTCCTATAGGCTTCCACAAAATTGTCTCATCTCAAGGTAAGATGAAGGCTGAGTGCTGAAACCAGACTGATGCAACTTGAAGTGGAACAAATACAGAGGACTGTCAGCCCTGTTTTATGCAAGACAATATTTAAATTGATGACTGTTTCATATTTTTTTATTGTGAGAGAAAAATCTCATGATTAATGTTTAATTAATTTTTAATTCAATTGTGAGTTACATCTTTTAAACAAAAAATCTAGTTTTTTATGTGATTACAAATTTGTTAAGCACAGATATATTTATTAAAAGATATTTTATTAATGAATGTTAATTATATAAAAATCTAAGAAAACATTTGTCAATTTTGTCAGTAAATTACAGCCTTAAAGGGTTTATGTTTTACAAATGGGAATCACAAGCTTCAGATGCTCTTTTATTTGTGTAGGCAGATTATAATTCCTACCAAACACTAAACATTCAACACTAATAATTTATTATCCTGAAACCACAGAATTGTTGTCTACATCTGCAAATATTTATCCCACAAAAATATAAATACAGTATTTGACTAATCATTTGAATTTTACACTGATGACTGAACAACTTAGAACAAAAAAAATGTAGTTTTAGTTCATATTTGATGTCGGCCATTTTAAATCCTCAGAGGCTGAGCCCAAAAGATTGGCTGCTCCTCGTCCTGTTGCCCTGGCAATGCTGCAGTCTTATTGATAACGTTGATAAAGAAATGCTTGAGCATGCACATGACAGATTAGACCTAAAATCCCTATAGGTGGGGGCCAACTTCAGCCATACAGCATATACTAATCCCCCTGACAATCAGCAACCCACTGAGAAGTTTGGCTTTACTGCAGGGACTGTAAAGAATGTAATTTTCTGTTAATTTATTTGCTTTTCTTATTGTCTATAATAACGCTGCAAGATAAGTGTTTATAGTATATCCTGAAGCTGTCAGATAAAAAAAAAAATTCAATTCAGTAATGAGGCAGAATTGACTGGCTATAAACAATACAAGGATGTTTTAGAAATGATGTGTGCATTATGATTACAAAGTAATATCTTCTCACTTTAAAGTAGATTTTACATTATGACTCTCTTGTAAAACACCTGAATATATATTTTGTGTAAAATTATCTTAATTTCAGAAGCAAAACAGCTAAAAAGCTATTTGTTGTAATAAATTCAAATTTTCTGGAAAGAATCTATCTGATGTTTTCTAATAAATGGTTTGGATTTAATGCATCACAAAGTACTTTTAATTTTTCATTAGCTCTCAGTTTAATGACTTAGGTGTAAGTACGAGGTTCAAAGCAAACACTGAAATTCTTTTATGCCTGTAGAATTAGCAGAAACTGGCGACTATGCAAGTGTATCATACATTTGTTGTACTGTTGCTTTTCAATGTAAAGATTTACATTTACCAGTTAGTTTATGTTGCAGATGCTTTTATCCTAAGTGACTTACAAGTGAGGAGAAACATTTAAGCTTCAATGCAGTAAGAACAAACAAAAAAAAAAGGTCTAGGCATTTAATCTAAATGTGCTGAATTGATTTAAATCTATTACAAATCACAGCATACAAGGACATCATCTGTACAACATTAGTGACAGTTATGTGTTAGGAGAATTAGAAGAGTAAGGTGTTCACAGAAGAGATGAGTCTTTAAGAGATGAGCTATGCCCACGCTCTGGTAACATTTTGTAGCTTGTTTTAAAATAACAGAATTCTAGAATATTTTAGACTAACACTGCTTTATGCATATGGATTACACATCCAGGTACGTTTTTAAGACAAATGCAGTGTTTTAGAAGGAGTTAAATCCTGAATTTAGATAACTGCAGGCAGACCCCACAGTCACTCTACAGTTGGCATTACTGACTTTAATTTGATTCAGGCAGCCATGGGTAGCCATTTGCAGCTCAATGAGTAATTGAGTGATGTGTTTCTTTATTTTGTTGATCAAGCATCAGATGCACTGCCTAGTTCTGGACCTTACATAGCGTTTCTTTGTGCATGCTAGGAGACCTGAAAGAAGTGCACCACACTAGTCGAAGTGAGAGATAACCATGGTATGTATTAAGAGTTGTATGGTGCAGAGATAAAGCCTGATTTTTCTTATGATGTAAAATGCAACGCAAAATGAACAAAAGGCAGATGCAACACTGAGCTTGTTTAAATTAACACAAACAATCTGATCATTATCTAATTATTGTAGTTATCAGATAACTCAAGTGACCCAGTACACCAGGGTTCACCAACTCTGGACCTCTAAAACATCTAAAACCTGTTCTGCAGGTTTTAGATGTTTACCTGCTGTAACACTCCCAATTCAAATGAAATATTTCATTTCATGAATCAGGTGTATTGCAGGTAGGAAACATCTGAAACCTTTGGTTTGGAGGTGGTGATCCCTGATGTAGACAGCTAAAGCTGATATGCTTTATCAGATAATGGCAGTTATTTTATCATGGGGAATTCGATTGACACACCTAGTTTTCTCCCGGATTCTCTGTCTTTGTGCATGTAGTCAAGTATTTATTTATTTTCTCTACATGTAGTCTATTTTGAAGGGTTATTAACTCCCACTTTGGCAACTAAGCTAAGACCGCGGGCGCTGCCATGTTCAAAAACAACTTTGAAAAGACTTTTTGAAAATAATAGGAATGCATTGCAGAGGTATGCAATCCTGATGATGCAAATGACAATCAACAGTTTATGTACAGAATTACTATATATAATCTATATTTAAGCACAATCAGAATTAATCAGGAGCCATTTACTAGGAGGGTGCTCCATTAGATAATGTAGAAAGTACATTCTGATACTTCTTTGAAATTTAACACACAGAATTTACTACTTTTTTGTTTATTTTATTTACTTGTAACTCTGCAGATATAGCCTCTCACAGGCCCAAAAAGCAGGAGCATAACTTGGCATGTTTGATATCAGCACAAGAGGCCTAAAGGCTGATTGTTAAAAACCCCAAGGGATGGTAGGCCACAGAGCCAGGTGAGAGCCAGAGATTTGTAGTGAATCAGTGAGGTGGCAGTTGTTGTCTAGCTTGGCAGCTGGAGCCTGGGCGGTCTGCCTGTGGCTGCTGATTGACAGATGGGTAAAATGGTGAACCGTGTCTGGTGAATCCCTGCTGTGTGATGGATGGAAGTCTGATCATGGAGCTCCAGAGCACATTTGGATGCAGAGTATTAATCTAATTTTGGCAGAGCCAGATTCTATCAGCTAATGTTGAATTCAGACCAGTTTTTAATTTCTTTAACATATGTCTCATCTTTGTTTATTCATGCACTCTGACAAGACATTTTTTATTTCAACTTCTTTCTTGTCTTACACATGATCTGCTCGTGCAAATAAGACATAAAATTTATCTTAATCCACTAACCCACTTAAAACTGGTGAAAAAATAAAGTTGGCCATTGTTAATTAACCATAAACTGGGCTTTGGTCTTGTCTTAGCTATATTTGATTTCTCTGAGAATCAATCAAAGACAGAACAGAGCAAGAATAACCGATGTTGCCGTCATTAATCAGAGATTTTGTGTCGAGTTGTTCATTTATCAGTTACAGCACTCAGTCAGATGTTTTCTTATTGCATGAAGGCTTTTAAGCTATTTATTACTAAACAAAAATCTAATTCAATATACATTAGTACATTACATATGGTGTGTCAAATATTAAACAATTGATTAACTAATATTCTCTCATTAAAAATCTCACTCTAGTTTAACATCTTATTTTCATTGCATACCACAATAAAAATAAAGCTCTATCAATCAATTATTTTTACACTGACCTAGTTACAGCAGTATCAGAAACAGATGTATATTTCTAGATGGGTTAAATTTAAACATTAACCAACAAGGTATTCAGATACTGTCTGAAATTCCATTTTCTCTCTCGGGTGCTGTTTTCCAGAGTGGGCACTTTTATTCTCATGGATATGAGAAAGCTTCATTTCTGTCTGACAGAATGATGTATGCACAAACACACAGCAGAGATTAGAAAAAAAAATACTGACAAAGCTGATAATTGTAAAATATATAGAATATCTAAATCAATTTAAATCAACGCATTTGTGCGTGTGTGTGTGTGTATGTATGAACGTGCGGTGCATCAAAAGTGAAAATGGGAATTCCTCAATGCAATTTTACTCTAAAGAAGTTTATAATATAGTAACATTGTGCTTTTTAGTTTTATTTTAATCTTTTGTTTTTTTTTAATTGATTGATTGATAGCTAAAAGTAGCATTTTATGATTTTGGACAGAAAAGATCCTAGACCCTGGTTCTAATCATAAAATCAGTCGTAGGATATCGGTTAAGCTCTCCATTTATAATTTTGTGAGTTATCCTGCAAACAGATTGACAAGAAACAAAACCAAACACAACCACAAGCCCTCCAACCAAAATGAACCACAGATATGTTGTCCACACCCTCTTATTCGTGATGAGCACAAGATGTCCCCGATGAACTTTAGCTGCTTATAAAACGTAGTTAAGTCATTTCATGTTTCTGGAGACAAATAACTTCATATCATATGTTACATTGTGACTTCTTGGAAGGAATGAAGTAATGTGCTTAGGACTGTGTAAGTAATTGAAGCCAAACCACTTTTTTGCTTTTGTTCCTCTCTAAGGCTAACAATTTATCTGAACCTAAGCAGGTGTTACATTTTCTATAACAAGCCAAGTGGCTTTAGTACTCATGCATAAAGTCTTTATGAAATGCAGTGACAAGACTGCACAGACTGAAACAGTGGAATTCAAGGTAAAAGAAGAGGGCAAAAATAGTCTCCTGCAGAAACTGAACTCAGGTCTTTCAGGTGAAACTTGGTGATTTAAAGCCACCCACCTGCATGGGAAAGTTGATGGCTGCACATAAGCTAAAAGTCTGCCTTGCCTATACATACAGTAAATAGCAAAGGTAAGTGACATTATCACATAAGGATTATAGGCAGTGCATATAAATGTGGTTGTTTAAAAATGTAATTTGGCAACAAGCAGCTAAATAACTTGATTCTGTTTAGAATCAAATAGGATGTATTTGTTGTCACTGGATGGTAATCATAGTCTTGGTTACAATGATAGAGACAGTTAAGTTAATGGGAAGTTTAGGTTTCGCCATTAGCTATAGAAAAACAGTACTCTGATTGTGTTATGCTGCGTTAGTGTCACCTCTATTTCATGTTTTTGTGTGCCACAGTTACTGCAGCCACTGTGTGCTTTTAACTTCAACATAATCACATCATCCCCCGTCATTTGTTGAAACAGCTGACAAAATGTGATGTTTATGAGTCATAATAAGCCACTTTCACAAAATGTGTTCTTTTCAGATGAGAGGATTACCTCACTATATTGTAATGTTCAATCCCAGTGACACCCCAGGGATTAGTTTGACCATTCAGTTAACAAATTGTAGGCTGTGAGTGTGTAGAGTAAATCGAAATAAATTTCTGTTACAGTGCAATGTTGCAATGCAATGATAATTGGTTATAATTAAGGTGACTTGATAAGACCACTCCATACCAGTTCTACAAATGTACACTTTACTGATTTTGTCAGGACAGACAGAAGGTCTCTCAGCAGGCAAGGATTCCAGCAGTTTACCTGTCTTCTAACTGGGATGGATGCACCTTGATCAGGAGGCTTGGCAGATGGGGATTCCCCAGGAGTATTTGAGAGGATATGCAGCAGATGAGTCAGTTTTATTAATTTATCGTTTGCTCAAGAGGGGTTTCAAGATATGAAAAAAAGAAAAAAAACTGATTAGATTCCCTTACTTTAGCTCTAGTTTGCACATGCTAGCCAACATTGTTAGACAGATTGGATACCAGTAGCCACAGGTCATGCAGAGTTTACTGAATGCTGTGATAATAGAAAAAAGATGAAGCATTAGCTTTCCCAGATGGTTAGAGCACAAGCAGGATTTCATAACTTTGCAGCAAACAGCCTATTAAATGCATGTATGGAAGTGAGTCGCCATATCATGCTAAAATGGAATCATAAAATTTCTGCTTTGACATGAATTTTTAATTTTTTTTTTATCTTTACAAACAGAGTTGTGACAGTGGGAAATCACTTCAAAGCAATTGATTGGTGGTATTGTGGAAGACTTTTCCTCATATCCCCCACACTCTATCCACACCGCACTCCACAGGCTACCTGCCCAGCAGGTGTGACTGGTTCATTGACAGGGATATGATTACTGTAAAATGTATTTGATCAGGAGGAGAGTGATTCTGAGTTACTGCCGCAGTGGGAAAGCATTTGTCTCTGAATTACCTGGATTCACATTCTTCATTCATTTAAAGGTTATGGTGAAGACTGGAAAGATAAAGTTAACACTTATAATATTTTACAGAATGTTTAAAATCCTTAAAAAATATTCAGCTAAGAATGAGATCATTAAAGCAGACAATATATATATTTTTTACTGTTGGTTATTATGATTTATATAAAACCCCTCAGGTATAAGAACAAATATATATATAATTTTGTCTTGATCTATGATTGTGGGCAGAATTAAGTCAGGCAAACTGTAGTCAATTATAACTGTCATTTTGTAGAGTACATGTACATGTGACTTCAGTATTAGTGAAGATATCAATTTAGGAATATAGATGACCTTGGCCATTCTAATAATATACATTACTTGATATTAAATTTATTTCCATCGAAGTTAATTTTGGAAATGTTTAATGATCATTTTCAAAGTCAGTTCAATTTGTAAAATTTGTCCTTTCAAACTCTTCATTATCATTTGATTGCTTTTGACTCATATTATTAATGGAATTTCAATATTTGTTCAAGATCATCTCAAAATGAATTTTTTTGTCAGGGTAACCCATTCAACTGTGCTTGCCTTACGCTAGGTGCACATATCAGTGATGTAGTTTTTCCTTAAATGCTACAAGTCAGCAGAATGAATTGTAAATGATCTTTGTGTAATATAATATAATA
>JBAMHW010000021.1:7638490-7648913 GCA_037177495.1 Rhadinocentrus ornatus | reverse complement strand
ATATAATATAATATAATATAATATAATATAATATAATATAATATAATATAATATAATATAATATAATATAATATAGTCCATCATATCTTCTTTCTTTTTTTCCCACTGTTTAAAATTCACCTCTTGTACATCAGTACATATTGTTCCATCCTTTCATTTGATCTGTCAGTACTGAACTGTAAGCTTATCAGTACATAAGAAAAGGCCCAATCACATGTAACAACAATATTTCTGAACTGTGGTAATAAAATGTCATCCCCTCCAAAGTTAGAGCAACTCGCTGAAGAGCTTTATACTGACAAGATTTAAAATTTTAGGATAAACATGTCAGAAGTGCCATCCTACTTTCTGCAAGAAGCTGACCAAATATTTTTCTTAACAATAAGTGTCCATCTTTGTGTCCACCTCTGGCCTCTCATTTACTTATGTTAGTATATTTAATCTCAAAGTTACTGTTGATACCATGTCCATTGACAGGTGGTTGGTATTTTTGTGAGATGTGAAGAGAAGTTACAAACCTAGTAAGCAGAATTAAACAGTTTTTTGTTGTTGTTGTTGATTAGGAATCCATAGCATCGTGGCTGTGAGAGCAGAAAACTGTACATCCACCATTATTAAAATTGATGATTCACTTGTCTGTACCAGACTTGCTGGGTTTTGATTGATTTCTGCACCACTCACTCGTTTCCAATATGCAATATAAACCACTGACTTGTATTAGTATTCCCCTCAGCACCCCTTTTCTAATACCCTTCTCCACAAGGCAACATGCAGGATTCTTTGTAGTGAAAAGTGGGAGATATTTTGGTTAAGGTGACCCCTATTTACTAGCGTCCAACATTAGTCATCTCATTGGGTATCCCTATAAATGTTTTCAGAATGTTATCTCTTTTTGCATAAAGCAGGATGATTATTCTTTTGTCAAGCTCACTGACTAGGAATACTAGACAACAGAGACACTCGAATATGACTGTACAGCTGCAGTTGCACTACACACATGCCAGCAACATTTGCTTGTTAGCGGGATTGTCCCCACCAAGGTGATGGTACAATTCTATATCCTTGCTTCTAAAAACAACACCTGATGACAGCAAAGCATAAAAAAAAGAAAAAAAAATCAGATTGCCTTTACACAAAATCCCCACACTGTCTGCGAAGATCTAATTCTGCTGTACCTGCTGCCAAAGCCATTTTTCAGGGAAAAATTTGTGATAACGCTGCAAGGAGAATTGATATAGTACCGCTCTCTGACAAAACAGCGATATGAATGGGATGGTTTGGGAATTCTCATTTAACCTTTTGAAAAGAGGGTGATATTCAATATTGTTTGTAAATAAAATACAAATGTAACTGATGCTGCAGAGCTGTTTGCATCTGTATCTCAGTGTTTGAGCTTTGTCATGAAATTGCTAATGTTCACAAATCACTATCTTAATGAGGGGATCATGCAAACACAATATAACCTACAGTTAAACGCAAGACTATTTATGCCAAAAAAAAAACGTTCTTCTTCTTCTTATTTACTTCTATTTTTTCATTAGCCAAAAAACAATATTTTGCAATCCATACCTAATTTCCATTCAGAAGTTGTGGGGATAAAAGACCAGAACGGTCTAAAATCCGAGTGGAGGCACACAGGGACCTTGTTATCAGATAGAAGAAGCATTGTGTTTTTTAATTAAGGCTTTGTCATTGGTCACTGTGGCAGGTCTTGAATGAATTTGAACACAACTTTTTTTCTTTATAAATCATAATTAGTAAAAGAGTATTATTAAATTATTTATCATATTGTGTGATTTAGTTATTTTTTCTTGTTCTAACCGTATACTCTTTTCATATCAATGTTTTTATTGGACCAAATGTAGTAGACTTTATTTAAACATACTGATCTGGTGTGTACAAACCTGACACAGACTAAGACTTAGTTCCCTGCTTCTTAAATGAAAACCTTCCACATGCCATCTCTGACAACAGGTGTGAGAATTGTCATTCATCTCCTTGTGACAAAAAGACATGAAATTAACCAAGAGAACATTGCTCATTGCTTCATCTCTGCACTTGTAGTATGCATAGTAATTTATGTGAGATGACTTTTTGTGCTTGATTTGATTGCTATGTGGATTAGTTTTCTCTGCTATCTCTGTTTGTCCCTCCATCATAATCTGTTTCCTCCAACAGATCTGGACAGATTGGACCCAGCCTTAATCTGAGAAATTCACATTGCCCAGGCAGCTGCTGGCCAACCAAGAGGTTGGCACCCACATCTTGTTGTAATGACCATGACAGCTGGTATGGCACAGGCTCGCATCATCTGTTGCTGCCATTTTGTAGCATCACTCTGGGTGGCAAACTTTTAGTTAAACCATTAATTCCACTTTGTTGTTTTTTTTCCATCTTTTTGCCTTCATGCATTCACTGAGAATGATATTATTTCTTGGAGCACCTTTCTAAAACCACATTGCAAATCATGGAATGAAATTAATCAACAAGATCCTCTTTTCTGATGCTTTCCACAGCACAATTTCTCCCTCAGTGTTCTGCAGCAGATGCTCATGAGATGACAATCTGCATGGATTACACAATCTAACAGATGCTTCTTCTATTTCCACTAGCTACTCCAAATCAAGCAGAACAAAAAAGTGCATGAGTGCATATACTGAACAGTTTTTCATCACAAATGTTGAAAAACACCTTTTAATCGGAACTTATTACTATTGTATATTAAAAAAAAAAATGGTAAAGCAGAAATTCCAGTGAAATCCTCTGTAAGAGAAAACTCAAACTTAGTCTACCGAGGAGTCATTAGAATTCCCTGTTGACTCAACAGCTTTGTGAAGAAATGGTAACGTCTGATTTTTTTTTTCTTATTTTATTGTTAGTGAGGTTTTAAGCCTTCTGCAGGAGAAGCTGCTGAATATGATGAAAATGCTCCTGCAAAATTTGGTTCTGATCATAAGACTTTCATCCAGATTCCCATTTGCCAAGTTTGCTGACAACTCAGTCCAACCAAATGATTTGTGAGAAGCCTCTCACTTCTTTCCTTTTTCTTTGTCTGACAAAAAACAAACAAACAAAACAGAACAAAAAACATTGTTTGGGAAAAAGAAAAAAGTGTTGGAAAGTGTGTCCAAATTCTTTATAAAATTACCATTTGGTGTGACACTAACTAATAAGAAAATAAAAATAGTTTTACATCAATAATTATTTTAAACAACTGAGAACAAAGACAATGGCTGAGCACACACTACAAAAAACAAAATATAACTTTAAATTTTAATCTTTCTGACAAACTCACTAAAACACATTATTTCCAGAGCACAATATAAGAAATTGTTATTAAACCTGTCATTCAACTTATAATATATAATAATAATGATAACAGAGAGGAGACATAATGGTGGAGCACAAATTGATTGCTTCTGCATACTGGAAATACACTTTGCTGTAAAGCAGAGTGTTTTTCCAGCATATTGTGTGCATGATGTGAGAGGGCTGTACAGGTTACTGTAATTTGTAAAGTAAACTAATGAAAATATAACCTTTAAAATGCATTCACCCACTCTGAAAACAACAACAAACTTGAAAATCACTGTACACCATGAGCATGTGTCCCAAAACTGCTGTTTCAATCTGATTTGTTCACAGTATTGTTGTGGGGAAGTAATTTGCAACAGATGGCTGGATGTGATTTGAGAGAGAAGAAATGAGAGAGGCAAAATGCAATTCAAAAACAGACACTAAAAAATATAAATATTGGCTACTGCTGAGATAAAACTTGGATTCTTTACCTTATTTCAACAACAGACAGAATTAACTGGACGGTAAATGCTTTGGCACTGAGTGAGGTGAAAATAGAGCGGTCATAATTAGAGAATGTTATAGTGTATGTCAGCTCGGGCTCCAAATACCCACATTCATTTCCAACATTTGATCACATTAAAGCAAATTTAGCACAACTCTGGTCGTTAACATATCAGATGTCACTATAATTGGATAAAAAGGAGGAGCAGGAAAGTCATTTTTAAGACCTGGCATGATAAAAATCTCTCTATATATATATATCAGACTTTGATTCAATATTCAAGATTTAAAATTCAAAGTGTTTATTGTCATTTGCCAAAGAAACAAGTTTCCCTGAACAATGAAATTCTTACTTTGCAGCCCGCACTGAATGCCATAAAAGATTATAAAATAGAAGAAAAAAACAACCTAAGAAAACTGGATAGAAGATAAAGATTAAGATAAAAAAAAAAAAAAACTGAGTAAATACTCTATATACATAAATGTGCAGTGTGCTACATAAACATAAACAAACCACATTCAGCAATGAATGATTAGCTGTTAAAAAAATTAGGTAGAAGGTAAAATGCATGTGAAATATCTATTATAAGTAATAAGACACATGAACAGTAAACAATATTGCATTTGTGGTTGACAATATAAAGTCAATTTAAAGTCAGTGTGCAGGGTATAGGCCGTTGTCACAGACTCCTATCGGCTGTTAATAAGTCTGATGGCCGAGGGAAAGAAAGAGTTTCTGAGTCTGGTTGTCCTGAATTTCGGAATCCTGTATCTCCTGTCTGAGGGGAGGAAAGTGAACAGTCCATGTTGGGAGTGGGTGGGGCCTTTGATGATGGAGGCAGCTCTCCTGTGGACTCTGTGCTGGTAGATGCTCTGCAGAGAGGGCAGTGGAGTCCTGGTGATCTCGGATGCAGTTTTCACCACTCTCTGCAGACGTTTGCGGTCCGTGACAGTAGAGCTGCTGTACCACACGGTGATGCAGCTGGTCAGGATGGACTCAACGGTGCAGCTGTAGAAGTTTCCGAGGATCTTTGGTGACATGCCCAACTTCCTCAGCCTCCTCAGGAAGTACAGCTGCTGCTGAGCTCTCTTCACCAGCTGTGTGGTGTTTAGTGTCCAGGTCCTCGCTGATGTGGACCCCCAGATATTTAAAGCTGCTCACCCTCTTCACTTCTAGCCTGTTAATAAGCAGTGGCTGATGAGGGTTCCTATCCTTACTCATGTCCACTATAATCTCCTTGGTCTTGTACGTGTTGAGGGTGAGGCTGTTTTCCTCACACCATGTCATCTCTCTCTTGTAGGCTGCTTCAGTGATGCGTCCTATCACAGCGGTGTCTCAAACTTCAGGATGGTGTTGTCCTGGTGGGAGGCCACGCAGTCATGGGTGAACAAGGTGTAGAGGATGGGACTAAGGACACACCTCTGTGGTATGCCAGTGTTAGTGATGATGCTGGCTGAAGTCCTGTTTACGATCCTGACAGACTGAGGCCTGCCATTCAGAAAGTCCTGGAGCCAGTCACAGAGGGTGGGGTGTAGTCTCAGGGAAAACAGTTTGTGGGTGAGCTTCTAGGGATGATTGTGTTAAAAGCCGAGCTGTAGTCAATAAAAAGCATCCTGATATATGAGTCTTAATCCTCAAGGTGTGAGAGGGAGATGTGCAGGGCTGCAGCAATAGCATTTGAGGTGGACCTGTTGGACCGGTAGGCATACTGCAAGGGGTCCAGTGTGTCTGGTAGGCAGCTCTGAATGTGAGCCAGCACCACTCTCTCAAAGCACTTCATAATGATTTGAATGAGTGCTACTGGCCTGTAGTCATTCAGTGGGAGGGGGACTGGTAGTCTTAAAGCAGGATGGAACAGTTCTCTGGTTAAGGGACAGGTTGAATATGGAGGTGAGAATGTCTGTCAGCTCGTCGGCACATGCTCTGAGGGCTCATCCAGGGATGTTGTCTGGCCCTTCCGCTTTGTGGGGGTTGATCCTCCTCAGAGCTTTGTTTACCTGGACTGATGAGATGAGGGGGGTGTTGCTGGGGGGTGGGGGGGGGGGGGTCTCAAAGCGGGTGTAGAATGTGTTGAGGTCATCAGGCAGACTGTCTGTGGTGCTGATGGTACTGGAGCTGTTCCTCTAGTCTGTGATGTGCTGCAGACCCTGCCACATGCGCCTGGGCTCAGCAGTGGAGTAGAAGCCGTCCAGCTTCTCTCTATACTCCCTCTTGGCTGCTCTGATGGTCTTCCTCAGTTCGTACTTTGCAGCTTAGTACTCAATCTCATTGCCAGATATAAATGCAGCGGAGCGAGCACGCAGCATGTGCCATACCTTTGATAATGGAAATATTTAACAAAAATACTATCAGAACACATATAAGAAAGGATTGACTTTAATAACTTTATTATATTAACTAGTGCTTTAAATATATCTACTTAATGCTCATGAGAGTCAACATTCTTTAAAAGGGAACCAAGCTCAGGCAGTCATGATGTCATATTTTAACATCCTGCCTTTTTGGATTCATATTTTGAATCCTGTTGGTAAAAACATATTCTTTATTAAGCCTTTTTTTCTAAAAAAAAAAAAAAAAAAAAAAACTAAATCAGAGTTAATCAACCATAACCAAGTCTTTCTAAACCAAACTTGTTTTAAAAGTCAATGTTTAATAAAGTCATGGTGATGCAGGAAATGATGCTTCTGACAGACAAACAGCAGATTTTTATTTGCCTCAATAATTGTTCTGCAACATGTTTTTCTGATGATGTGCTTTTCTTCCAATCCTAAAGACATGCATGCTGAAAAAAACAGTTCTCTCAGTTTCTGTTTTGGCTCTGTCATGAACTTGCAACCTGTCAAAGTTGCAACCCACCTATCCCTCAGTGCCCATTTGTGCATGCAGAGCACTGCTACTGACCTTAATCTGAGTAAAGCAATATTACAACTGTGGTGTTTTTATGAACTGCAGACAGTAAAATTCTATTTTTTCACATAATGTGATTGATAACCATATTGCATTCCCTACACAATTGGCATTAATTCAAATTATATCCACATCCCCCAAACAAAGATCATCTGCTAGCTTAGAATTCTCCTCTTTCCCCAACAGTGTGTTTTCTTTTTTCCATAGACTTTTATTACTTGAATTAAACTCAATGTTCTAAATAGGTTAATAATGGTTTTCTTGTGCATGTAAATATAGCGATGTTCTGGTGGGATGGACTCCAGCTCCTTTGGTAATCTGGGCCTGGGCCATGAACAGCGGCTGGTTAGCTCAATTGGTAGAGCATCAGTCTCCCATGTGGGAGACCAGGGTTGAAATCCCCCAGGGACGAACATTAACATCTTCCAGTTGGGTCCTTAGGCAAGACCCTTAGCGCTACTGCCTAAACATTGTAAGTCACTTTGGATAAAAGCGTCAGCTAAATGAATGTAATTTAACAGGATATACAGGGTATAACAAATGAATAAACATGTAGATCAGAGGTTTGAGTAGTCTGATGATACTTTAATTCATTGAAATATCAACAGCAAATATCAGTCATTTCTCTGTTATTTTAAACTATGTGCTTTAAGCTGTCAAATCGAATAAGACTAGTCAAAATTTGTCCATTGCACACAGAATATGGAAAGGAACTGGAAAAGTAGACTTAAACAAATTAGGTAAGTTCATAATTTTTAGGTTTAAAAGAACAGCTGTCTCAGTAACAATCCCACGATATCATACATGTGACAAAGATGTGCCTGAAGCAGAGAAACAATCCAGCATGCATATCATGCTAAAATAAAGTGTTTGGCATGCATCTCTGAATTGCATGAATGAATCTTTATTTGGTCTTATTTCTGCATCTTCATGAATGGATTCAATTACAACATTGTTGTTACGAAAGAAAATAATCCAAACATACTAATTGTTTGAAAGCTCTTTTGCAATAGCAATGATTTTTTTTATCCACTTTCTGTGAAGTACGAGCTGCTAAGAGGACTAGAGAGATGTTACAATAAAAGTTTAGAACAAAAGCAAATTCATTCTTTCACTAAATTTATTGGAAATATTTAATATATTATCAACTTTAAAGAACTATATGTTAGCATTAAATCACATGTTCACAGGTAGAAAGAAGCTAGAGTTTAATCAATCTGTATTCCTGCCTAAAAACATTGTTTTTCTGATTCAGACCTGTGGTTTTAACCTTGGATCCTCTGAAACCCCAGAAGTATCGCCCACCACCTGCCAACCAGGTCACCTCTAAAACCTTATGCGCACATGTAATTGATTTCCTTGTGAATAATATGCTGCTTTTGTGAACAGCTGCACGTGTTTAATTGTCTTCTTTGAGAAGCAGTACTCTCACATTTATATGCAGTAGCTACACTAATGGCAGGCCTAATTAATTGAATTTAATTAATTGAAGACAGTGGTTCAGCATTTTGTTTGATCAGTTCTGGCATTCAAGGTAGACTTGTCTTTCCTCATCTAATTTTATTTTATTGGTTCTCTTAAAATAGAATAACTTATCCCCTACTTATATGTTGGACATGACACCGTAATCCTTATCTACTTTTTGCCTGCAGGTGTTACATTTCTTCTTTTTTTGTTCTTCTTTTAGGATGTGTTTGTCACTATGGCAGTGCTGTTGTTAATTTTTGTCGCTGTGTGCATCTAACCAAGTATTGTATACGGAAATCAAAACTCTATATTTATTGTATCACAAGTGCACGCAAATGTGTATCATAAAATGTACCTTTGACAAAAAAGAACAAAGTCTGCTACAAAGACTACTCTTCATTCCCCTTTGGAGGTTCAATCAGGTGTGACTCATGGTGAATAGGCTTGGAGGACAAATGGAATTCACTGTGAGCCGTCACGCTGACAAGCTTGTCATCTTCCTCCTCTATAATTGTCTTTCCATTTCTCAGCGGGTCAGCAGAGATACAGCTGAAATGTGTAGTGTTGCATTTATGTCTCCCTGTCATCCAAGAAAGGATCTATAAAGGAGAATTTTATCATGTCCTTACAATGGAAGTCTTTTTGTCTCTACTCACCAATTTACTGTCACTGTCAACACTCATTAGTTTATGAGGATCCTCATTGCTGGAAGCCACAATTCAGTTGTTTTAAAACTTATCTCTGTCACAATGATATATATATAAATTTAATGGATTAAACTTGATTTTGTTGCATATTTTGCTCATTTAGGAGCATCAAAACCAAACTATCAGCACATTATTGACAAATAACTACCATATGAGTTAGCATGGGAGAGTATTTATTAACTATTTGTTTTTTCTTTTGTACTTAAGCGCATCTCTTTTGAGAATCCAAATCTTCTGTCAAAATATAAACAATCATTAGTCAACCTGTCCGTTACGAACCTTCTGTAGTCCAGGGGCTCAAAAGGGCAGTAACACAACTAGTCGAAGACAGAATGCGAAGTATAACACCAGATTATGAAGGCGAGCAAGTGTCCTGAATGGCCAGCCACGCAGGATCGACAGCAGCCGGCCCCCAATCACAGCAGGGGAAGGGAGGATCCTGAAGACAAAGCCACCCAATCCAATCACTGTCCGCAACAGCCTGTGACCAATCCCAGGGAAGGAGGGAGGATCCATAACCGGATGTTGAGTGTTGTGTCGGCCGCTGTAGACGCAGCTTCAGGCTGACTGGTCTGGGGCCATAACACTGTCTTTCAGCACTGTTTCACTCTGTTCTCTCAAGAGGAGACACATTAGAAGCTTTTGAGAGGAAAGATTCCAGTTGAAAATCTTTATCCATTACTTAGTGGAATGAGCTGAAAACAAACTAACATAAGAATGATCAATGGAAATCAAAATCATTAACCCATGGAGGTCTGGATTCACACTCAAAATCACAGATCACAGGCTGACCCAACTTCTGTGGATATTTCTCAAGACAGTTCATAATGATGACACAATAGATGTTCTCCTGAGGGATCTCCTCCCAGACCTGGATATGGGTGTACAAGTGGCCAGTCGATAGCATCAATACCTTTATAATGCAGGAACTCCTGACACACTCCAACCTCATAAAGCCGGGCACTGTCATGTATCAGATGGAACCCAGGTCCCACTGCAGCGGCATATGGTCTGACAATGGGTCTAAGGATCTCACCCCTTTTGTTATTTAATGGCAGTCAGGGTACCTTGTGCACACGGAGGTCTGTGTGGCGTTCCGAGGACCTGCCTCACCAGTCCATTACTGACCCACTGCTAAGCCAGTCATGCTGGATGATGCTGCAGGCAGCAGAATGTTCTCCACAACATCTCCAGACTCTCTTACATCTGTCATGTGTACTCAGTGTGAACCAGCTCTCTTCTGTGAAGAGTACAGGGCGCCAATGGCCAATATGCCAATGCTGGTGTTCTCTGGTAAATGCCAGCCGGGCTGCATGGTGTTAGGATGTGAGTAGAGGCCCCACTTGTGGAGTCGGCCCCTCATACCACCCCTCATTGAGTCTGTTTATGACAGTTTGAGCAGAAACATGCACATTAGTGACCTGCTGGAGGTAATTTTGTAGAGCTCGGGCAAAATGAAAAAGTAGATAGATAGGTAGATAGATAGATAGATAGATAGATAGATAGATAGATAGATAGATAGATAGATAGATAGATAGAT
>JBAMHW010000021.1:7616900-7628530 GCA_037177495.1 Rhadinocentrus ornatus | reverse complement strand
CACATTTCGCAAACTTCAACCCCCTTACTCTTAAATAAATGCTTTGTAAAAAGGAGTCTGTGAAAACTTCAACGCTTTGTGTGTAATAGGACCTGTGCCAATTAGGTATTTTCTCAGTACAAAACCCTCTGGCCCTGTGGGATACATATGTGGGTAGAAAAAAGTGAATTATGTGTGGGAGAGCTGGTCAAGATCAAAAAGGTCAACACCATGCATATAGCAGGTGTTGTTCGCACGTCTTTGTGCTTCAGGCTGTGGCCAGAAAGAATAGCTGTAAATATGTCATGACGTTAACAGGATTAATACTGGATATTCTTAGTGAAAAATTGCTACTAAGTGTCCAATATCACATAACTGTCAGCTGATGTTCCCTAAATGTAATATGTGGAATTATCCTATAACATGCTTTAAAGGCTAAATAAATTAGATTTTTTTCTGTAAAAGTAATTAAAAATGTTTTCATTTGTTGCGAGGGATAAAAAGAAGCTTACTTATAAACAATCTATCCTCTTCATCAACAATGTCTTTGTCAAGCTTTTCTCCTTTTAAAGTAAGAGTTACATGAACTAATTACTTTGGGACACTGCCTACGCACTTCAAAGTGCAGGTTCGTCAGCTACATATATCACAATGGTGGGCCAAGCACTGTCCGATTTGGATGGCTCCACCAAATCCACCCTACAAGTTTGGCCTGCAGTGAAGGTGGTGCATCTTTCATGGCCCCTTTTCTCCCAGAATTCATTATGCACAAGATGACGGCGAATCAGCAACAGAACTCCAAAGAGTACGTTTTTCATTTACCACACTTTAGTAGAAGTGTGACAAAACCAAATACATTAACGGCATGTTTGTTAAACGGTGGCATTAAAATTCTGTAATATTTTTTATTTGTGGACTTTTAAGGGGTTAATGAAGACTGTTTACCTGCTGGAAAACAACAGAGCCTCAGATAGTGTTTTTTTGTTTTTTTTAAATTGGTGTAACATTCACTAAAGTTTGCTATGAAATGCTAACTTTCAGAGCTATAAGTGATTCAACATCCTGCATTGCTACTATGGGAAATTGTCATTGGCTAGGTTGGCTGTCCTATTTCATGAAAAGTAAGTGGCTTTGGAGTGCACAGACTACGTACTCCTTTGCCTATGTAGTTTGTACACTCCAAAGTGTGTAGACTCTAAATTTGATGAAGAATATCTGTGGACTACTGATGTGTGGTACCAGGGATTTTATTTTTGATTCCATACAAGTAAAATTCAAGCCGGTACCGTGATATCAAGTTTTCCAAACACCACTTTGAAAGTGTTTGGAAATTCACTTTCAAAACAGGTTACACTGAGGGAAAGGGGATTGACAGTTATATTTTTTATAGCATAGTTTGTGAGTTGGCTGCACGGTGGTGTGGTGGTTAGCACCACAGCCTCACAGCAAAGTCACTGGTTCGAGCCTTGGCTGGGGGAGGTTTGAATGTGGGGGGCAGGTAGCCTTTCTGTGTGGAGTTTGCATGTTCTCCCCGTGTATGCGTGGGTTCTCTACGGGTTCTTTTGCTTCCTCCCACCATCCAAAGACATGCATGTTAGGTAAATTGGTGACTTTAAATTCTCCCTAGGAATGAGTGTGTACGTGAATGGTTGTTTGTCCCTATATATGTTTGCCCTGCGATGGACTGGTGATCTGTCCAGGGTGTACCCTGCCTCACCCCCTGAAACAATGCTGGGATGGACTCCAGCTTACCCGCGACCCATAATGGAATAAGCGGTACAGATAATGAAATGAGTTTGTGAGTCAAACTTAAATTACCAGTAAAATGCATGAGTAACTAAAATTCCAAAACACCTACATATAATATTCAGTTAACCATCAGTCTAAAGAAATGGATGATTAATTTTATCTAAGCTATTAAATATTTTTCAGCTGTATTTTTATTTTTTTTAAATGGCTATTTTACTGAATATTTAATGACACCCAACCTCTGCAGCATCCTTACCGACTAAATCTACACTTGGTGAGTTAAAGTAGCATTGCCACCTAAGGTTTCAAATCTGAACCGCAGTCGAAAGAGAAAAATGCGGAGAGCGTTCTTTCCCCCCCATTCCTAAAAATTTCTAATTATTTAGCCTTTCAGGTGAGCTGATCTCAGGGACACATATCACTCCAACTCATACAGATACTTCTTGTATTTACTTATTACATAACCATGTTTAAAACTGTACATAACCAAACAGGATGCTTTAGATTTAAGAATGAGGGGAACTGTTGTTCTTTAAACATCAACACAAAAACCTATACCCAGCAGACAGATGAAAATCACTTTCCCAGAATTCAGCATCAGTGCTACACAACTCCACATTTTCTGCCTTTATACCTAAATAATGATTAGTACCTGAAAGTACCTGCCTGCAGCACCTGTCCCTCTCCTATTCTTATAATTTCATTTTATTCTATGTTCTGATTGGTTCTGTTGTTTACTGAGGTTTGTGGTGTTACTATAGAAACCGCTTTTTCTTCCCAAACACATCATACAACGTGCTTCAGCTCCACATATGGCTGCTATAGACTGAGTGAGTAATTGGTGCGGTGCTGCACAGCTACACTGTGCCTTATTTTACATGTGTATGGCAGGTGGAAGAAAAAGTAGTTCCTACGAACTGATATTATAGTAAGTCTCCACTGTATTGCAGTTTGTGATAAACTACATATTTAACCAAAATACCAAAATAAAGATATTCTAACATGAAAATCAATTCCGAATATAAAAAGCTGGTATGGAAGGTATCAATATTTCAGTATAGATCTGCACATCACCACTGTAGACAACAAAAGCCTATAATCATTGTAACTGCACTGTAAAAGTAGAGCTGACTTTGTTTGGTCATTTATTTTGTGTTTTGCCATGTTAGGTGGTTGATTTTTCGTTTTAGGCACATTTATCCTCCCTTACGTACGTAAACAGTGACGTCCATTTTAAACGTTGTCAGACGTCGCTATCCTCATACTTCCAAAAGCTAATGTGCTAATGTGCTATCGTAACATTGTTGTTCCTGTGCTTTGTATTTTACGGTGTATAATGTACAGTTTGTTCCCTTTTTAAAAAAAAAAGAAAATCATACATATATTTACTATATTTAGCTCCCACCCTGTGACTTATAAGCGGAATTGTATTTTTGTTCAGGTTTATTCTGTTTACTTATTACCAGTCATTTTACTGTACAATCAGATTGTCACAATTTGTCATATTTTATACATTTTTTGTACAGTAAATGTTATGGGTCATTTTGAGAGCAACAAAGAATTCACCACCGAGACAGACAATGCGCAATGTCCACAACGGATGACCAACTTCTCTGTTGCTTCTGTTGTCGTGAATGCAGATTCTGTCTAAATGCTGGAAATGAAACAACTGTCAACACAAACCTGAGCAGCTTCAAGTGTTTTGTGAGCAGAAAATGTGCACCACAAGTTACACACACATGCACATATAACGCCTTTACAGACACGCTCTCATACCACTTCTGACAGCCTAACCTTTGTATAGAAATAAACAAACAGGAGTAAATTGCCTGCAGAACTCTAGCACCGTTTCCAACTTCTTCAGTTTATCCACATCAGCTCTCAGGCTCTAAATTTGGTTTACATCAACAGTAGATAAAAAAAAATAGATAAATAAAAATTTATCTAGTTCGGAGAACCACCTAGCAGAGCTTTAAACCTAAAGACCAATATATTTATACACACACACAAATGGGAATCAATATATAGAAGGAAAACAAGTTATTGGCTTAGATTTATTATGTATGTAATATTATGTTATAAACAGCGTTATCCCATAACGAGTTCATTGAACGATCATTCATGTTCACGGTCTTATTTCTTGTGTTTGGGTTTTGTCTATTTTGGTTGTTATATTTTAATCTTGGTTTATTAGTTGTGGTGTTTGGTTGCTTTTTATGCATATGCTTTAGGTTTGTGGTTTAGTCCTGTTTCCCTCATGTGCTTTGTATTTTCTATTCCTGGTTCGTTAATTCACTTGGTCTGATTTCTCATCCATTTCACCTGCTTCTAATTACTCCCTCTGTGTATATTTGTCCCATGGTTTTCAGTTGTCTTTGTCAGGTCATTTTAGTGTATTCCCTGGTGTGTGTGTGTGTGAGTGTGTGGGTGGGTGTGCGTGCGTGCGTGTGTGTGTGTGCGTGCGTGCGTGTGTGTGTGGTTCCCCGTCCTGCGTCCTGAGGGAATAAACTTTGGTCAACTGCACGGTTCTGTCTCTGGTCTTGACTGCCTGCATCTGGGTCCTCACCTTCACCACCACTCGTGACAGCTGCAGGAATATAAATAGCAATGTCCCCAAATCCCACGCAGTACTTAAAAGGAAACAATAGGTAGCAACAGCATGGAAGCAAATATAATGAACAATATTGACACCCCATTTCATTCATCTTGGAATCCAACCCCCCCAAGTGTCACTTCATGTTGGAGCGCTGCACACCTGATGCAATATTTTCTGTTGTTAAAATAGGATCATGATAAAAAAAATAATAATCCTCTTTAAATAAGGCAATTTGGTTTTGCAAAACTAAAGGAAGCCAAAAAATCAAATCAAACAAATTAACTGAGTAATCAAAAAGACATTGTGTTTGAGTGCACTATCAGCTCTCATTACAATGTAGTAGAACCTTGGCTCTGGTGCTGAGGACTGGCAATATCCCAACACTTACTGCATAAGGTCTATTACTGCTCATGCCAGGTGATAATCTTATATTGGCATAACCAAACCAAGCATCGAAATGTTCTTATCAGGAAGGAACAGTACACATCCCCCCTAAACACCCAGCAGACTTCTGACTTAATTGATTTTTACCGTCCCAAAGCAGCTCATCTTACACATCAGACCAGTCTGCCGCTTCTACTTTTATTTTCCTGTATTTTTACTTTCTATTCCACAATATGATTTAGGCCTTGATCTTTTCTTCTTTCACGGTTTCTTTTTACTTCTCTCTGAACATTGTTTTTTCCCTATTGTTTCTACAATTAAATTTGTGAAAGCTCTCTAACAAAGTAACACTCCCACGTCAGACGACATGGATATCATAAGGGTTAAAAGTGGTCCAATATATATGTTTTGCTTCCACTGTTCTCCATTGTGCTATAGCTCCTGCTGGGTTACTAATAAAGTTTTTCTACATGTTCACGCTCATGATGAGATTATCTCATACGTTGCCATGCTTATAGGACAAAAAAGATGTATTAAAAAATAAGTACATTTTCAACCTTTAAGTGAGAGATTGCTGGTTGGAGTTACATATGTCCTATAGGATGTTTATCTGCCCATTGGCCAGTCTAACCTCAGCCATTACTTATTTTTCTATATTGCTAGAAAACAATGAAATGAAGAGCATTTCAGTATAGTGTATAAGAGCATATTTCAGTATAGTGTATGAGAGGTTTTAATATAACGTCAATGATTTCAGTATGATATATGAGAGGTTTTAGTATAGTGTGTGAATGACATGAATTTCACATGTGTCTGTGAGAGGGTAATTTTGAATAATGTCTCAAACGGCCCCTCATAGTTATTCCCTTTGATCTATACAGTTATATAAATGTGCAATATTCACACTGTCTGCAATGACAGAAATGAGCATTTTTTACATTTTTCTATTATACAAAAGTTTATATGCTTGATGTAAGACATTTTTTTAAAAACACATTTAAAAAGAAAAAAAATCCAAAGACAGTGAAATTAATGAGGAACAGAAGTAAAAAAGCTTAAAAGGAAAATCTGATTTTGAAAAGACACAACTTACAGGTGTATTGAAACAATCTAGTCTTTAAACATGAGCGCCAGCCAAGCTTCTCATTGATCTTAAACTCAAATAAATCATGTTGCCACCTGCTTGCTGCCCAAAGTAGATGTGTCTCTGGGGACGTCTTCTTCCTTGGTTGAAAGAATGCTGACAAAGAGGTACAGTTCTGCTGTGAGCATCCAACTTTCAACATTGTTCTGTGCACAACTCTCTACCAAACAGCCCTGATAGAAGATAGCATTTCACTCCAGATGACGAGAGCAGTAAGATTTTTAGGTGTTGAGGGATTCTTTTGATGTTCTGTCAACTTAAAGCAAATACTACAAAAGTAACATGTAACTGAGGGACTAACTGCCACCAGAACTTAATCACCAAGTCCTGCTCCACTTCTAATAAACAATTAATGATCAGTTAGTAGTCAGTTAAATAAGATACGAGAGAGAAAGAAATCAGGAACAACTTGATGATTCCTAATGCAGGACCAAAGTAGATAATGAAGACATACTGGAGTCTGAACTACAATATCCTGATGAGTTATTATGATTTATTGATATCTGTGAATTAATGGTGCTGACTTCTTTCCTTATGAGGAGTTCTGGTTTAACTCTGAACCAAACAGAGCATGGCAGAAAATTTGCAGCTTTCATTATTAATTGCTTAAGGCTAATTGCTGTTTTGAGCACCTTAAGTAACAAAACATAGTAAAGAGAAGTTAACAAGCAATCTTGCATGTCAACACTGTTTTGTGAATTATAAATTTAGATAATCTTGCTTTATAGTCAAAGTAAAGCAGATTCAAGAATTTGCATGGGAACATGTTACTGTTGGCGAACAAGACAATACTTACAGCCAAGTTTTCCTGAACCCTATTGTTGCACTGTTAAACAGCTTTTCGTTGATTTTCTGTTCAGGATTTTGGGGCAGACAGAAAAACACTTTTCAATGACACATTGAGATTTAGTACGGCGAGCAAACGGCACCAGATTAAAGTTGAGTGCAAAAATATGAGATCATCTGATGGTTTTTACCAGACAGAAAATCTTAGATTTAATAATGTTATGTCTTTTTTTCTTTTTGTTGTCTTTTTTTAAATCTCAGATTGATTGTTTGAATTGATTGAAATTTGAAAAAAACTAATTTTCTTCTAACAATAAAACGCATTGTCTATATATGTTGTATTTTTCATTATATTTTTTTTTTCTTAATGTTGTTTTCATAGCTATTTTGCTGAATTAAGCGTGTTTAGGGAAAAGGCTGTATGAGCCACGATTACCTGAGAGTTTTAATTTAAACCCTTTAATTCAGAATAAAAATAAAATCTTCTTTGAAATGACCTTGACCTGCTTTAAAACTATAATCAAAATCAAAGTGAGAATGGTTCTTATTATGTGGTCTTCCATGTCATAGCCGAAAAGAAAAGAAGCAGAAATTGGTTTGTTTATTTCCGGTAGATGTCAATACATGACATCCGCCCCCAATCTGTCCAATCAGATCTGGACCCTTAGATCTAAATCAGAATTAAATAAAGGCGATTAAACATTTTTTCCATGTAAACCTCAATTCGAAATTACTATTTCCATGTGCACACAAAGGAGAATACTTTAATTACAATTTTTTTAATTCTGAATCACTTAACTGAATTTAAAAAACATTATGTAACTGTGGCCAATGCCACAAAAAATCCTCTGTCAGTTTGAAAAGCCAATTCATAAATCAGCCATTAAAGTAATATATAATAACAGTAATTAACATAGCATCACAGTCTATTTTTTGGACAATATCACACAGATAAAAGCTCTGGGTTACACCAGCAAACACATGGCTATCCTGTGAATTATGCTTTCTGTAACAGAACTTTGTCACATCTATGATTTTCAGAGAAAGTAAGAGAAAAAGCTTTTCTACATCAAGCTGATGCCAACAACCTTTAGAAAGAGCAGACTCCCCTACTGTTTCTCCTCATGTTAACTGTCTTGGAAAAAAGAAAACACAAATGCACATGAGCCCACTGCAAAGATGACCTCCAACTACCAACTATCTGGTATCAGACGAGATGAAGCAGATGTTAATGTATATAATCATACTAAACTACCCAAACTGGGCTGTATATATAAGAAGCATTTCAAGGTTCTGGAGTGGCCTAGCCATTCTCCAGATCTCACCCCCATAGAAAATCTTTGGAGGGAGTTGAAAGCCCATGATGCCCAGCAACAGCCCCAAAACATCACTGCTCTAGAGGAGATTTGCATGGAGGAATGGGCCAAAATACCAGCAACATTGTGTGAAAACCTTGTGAAGACTTCCAGAAAATGTTTGACCTCTGTCATTGCCAACAAAGGGTATATAACAAAGTATTGAGATGAACTTTTGTTATTGACCAAAGACTTATTTTCCACCATAATTTGCAAATTAATTCTTCAAAGACAATTTCAATATTTTTTTTGTATATATATATATATAACCAACAATCAACCAGCGAGGGGCTTTGTTGACTGACCAATGAGAGCAGGCTAGACAGTGCGGTCTACAAACACTTTCCAACACTTTCTGCAAACATGGGGAACAGATCATATATTGGGTACTATGGCATATATTGGGTACTATGGACCCATCAAACTAACAAATAAACTGTCGGCCCCCAAAAAACACATGCCGGCCTACCAGGTTTATGGCACGTGTGCTGGTCCATCCTTGGTATTGACCTTAAATAGCTCTGGTAAATGTTTCATTTACAGAACAAAGCCTGAGTTCAAAGTTTCTCCCGTATTACCAGTTCCACACTTTTTGTGCCTTCTGGTCAGAGCAATCTCATTCTGTTTCGCCTTCTACATTTTTTATTTTTAAGCAATATTCAGCATTTTAATTTCTCTTGGGCATTTGGCTCTATCTTTATATAATAGCTGGGAGAGAAGCAGGTTTCTGAACTGACAGAATCACTTACTCTGACACCTCACTGTTTTCTGCTTCATCTTTGTTTATGAAAAATCTGTTACCACGGTGACAAGGGGCGGCCATTCCTTAGTAATGGAATTTTATGGACAATGTGCTCTTCCAGTTAAAAAAAAACACCAAAAAAAAGACTCTATTCATGTAGTATCGTCTACTTGTAGCTCTTGAATTACTCAATTTGATTGTCTATGTGTTAAGCTTTTACATAGAATTTGTCAAAAGGTCTTAAATTGTTTGACCAGCCACAACAAAAGGTCTTGTCTCATTTAAATCATTCAAATGAAGAAGGTGTATGCGTCTATCTGCTTTGCAGAACTTACATTAAGTTCTGATGCAAACTAATTAATTAGAAATTGTTTACCTGGTATGTTTTTTAAATATTTTCTCAAACACCATGTTTGTTATCCAAACTCTTATTACATGGAGGTTCACTGACAAATCGCTTTCTCTGGGAGAGCAGAGCAAATATGAAATTGCCAGAACACATTTTAAAAATGTTTAAGGATCTTTAGTGTTCTATTTAGTTGATTTAAATTCAACCAATTGAGTGTATAATGTAGATAATTGTTCTTTTATTATTCTGTGGTGAATGTGTTCTCTGTGGGTTCAGCTACTTGCCTGCACTAGAAATATGTTTCCTGGAAGTAGTCTTCTGGGTTCTTTAATTTCACCTTTTGCCTTGTCAGACTGACAGTACATTATAGTAATTTGGCTGTGCAACTGCCCTTTCAGCAGTATACTCCTGCACTTCTTGACCCATATTTCTCGTTGTGGAATGGAGTGCATACAAAGAGAGAAGCAAGTGTGATGCATTATCAGTCAAAAGTTAAGACAGACCAACTAACAGAATGGACAAGTGTCTCCAAAACTTTTGACTTCTATTATACTTTTTGGCATCTACCTTTGGAATATAATTTCTGTATTCACTACATTGCAATTTTTACCCTTCCTTGTTGCTTTTAATCCTCAAAAAGCACTTTTGGCTTGAGCATTTCAATCACCTTTATATTTATAATGGATATTTTTCTTGTTTTTTGTGTCCTTGTTCAATATGTTTTCACATTTCTATCATTGTTGTTTTCCATCAACACATTTTCAGTCACTAGCAAGCAATTTTTAAGCAGTTCAGCAAAATAATGTACAATTAATCAATTCATATAGAATACTTTACAGTTACTGTAAGTTTATAATCAATAATCCATTCCCTACCTCATTCACCTTTATTTCAGTCCTGTCAATAATATTTTTTGTTAGTATTGACTGACCTTGGGTTACAAAGAACCCACACATTGCAATATTGATTTGAGGCTTTCTTTGTAGCAACTGATTGAAGCCGCACTGGAGAAACACATCCGACTTCCTACACATGTTTATTATTGTTATTCATCATACATTACAGTATATTTAAACTCACCAGTACAGAAACACAAAAATAGTCCTTGTCTACCTGACAGACCCTGGTTTCTGAAGCCATGCCTCTGTGTGCCTGAAAAGCTGATAAGTAGCTCTGCAACCCCACAGGGACTAGTTATGTCTCCTTTCATGTTCACACTGTACACGGCAGACTTCAAATGCAACCAGGAGTCATCATGCCTTTGACGAAACGCCTCAGATGACTCTGCAGCAGTATCATAGCTGGGCAGGAGTCTGAGCACAAGCCTTGTGTGGACAGCTCGGTGGACAAAGCCAAACAGAGCAAAAAGATAGGGTGGATTTAATAAGTGCAGAGGTCACACATGATGCAGCACCCCATCAGTTGGAAAGTTTAATCCTCATTAAGAAAGCCTAATGAGATATCTATTTTTCCAAAAGCAGTTAATTGTCATTCATTAATTCATATTTAAAGAATGAATGAATGACTCTCGATAAAAAAATAAGACTGTGAATACTTCAGTAGCCAATCATTGCTTCACACAAAGTCTTTTGTGTTTAATAAATTATATAAATATATATTTTGTAAGTCACAATCAGGTTGAACCTAACAAGACCTTCACTCAGTGTATTCCAAGTTACATTAGTGGTGTATATTGTGGTCCTTGGGGGATGGTGTCTTGCAGGTTGTAGAGGATTTCCTGCTGCAACACATTTAACATAAATCAATGGGTGATTTGACTCAGACTTGGGCAGCGCTTGACATCAAGTGCTCAGTCTCAGTCAGGTGTGTTGCAGCAGGGGAACTTCTAAAAGTTGCAGGGCGCTGGCCCTTGAGGACCAGGATTGAGGATCCCTTCCTTATAATAATGATCTATGAGTAGGATGCTCTTTTAAATGTCCAAATTCAATCCAGTTATACTGTAGTTAAATCATATTTGTTATAACCGTGTTAAAGAAAACACTGACAAACTAACAGATTGTATCAATCTTCTATTCAATTTCCCATCCTGAACATGCACAAGGGGATGGTGGAGAGCTGGTTCCATAAGAAAGGGGTCTGATAAATTAAGCCTTTTACTTTTAAAACTTTTGGCAGCCACAGGTAAACCTGCACTTTGAGAGTAAAGAGTTCTGTTTGGAACATACTGAATAAGACTATGTGGCTGGAATAATGTGGAATATGGACATATAGGCTTGTCCCCTCACAGCATTTTTAGCTATTGGCCAGCTCTGGATTCCTACCAGTCCAAATACATGTTTGATATGATAACTGGTGATTTGAAATTTGCCATGAGAGTAATTGTGATTTTTTTTTTTTCTGACAACTTGAATGGATGACCTCTCAGAAGATTACCCTGCCTCTCAACCAGTGTCAGCATTTATAGGCTCCCAGTAAATAAAAATTTTGCAGAGAGATTTTGCTGTCAAGTGAAGTATAAAACTTCTTGGTTTCTGCGAAGGTTGAGAAAACAAGCTATGCAGCTGCTAAGTGTACCAAAATAATTG
>JBAMHW010000021.1:7550059-7568068 GCA_037177495.1 Rhadinocentrus ornatus | reverse complement strand
TAAATAGGTGTACGAGACGGGTGGAGGGGGCCACGGAGCTCGGACCCGATGGATGCCGCTTGCGGCTTTAATATTTTATTTATTTTTTATGTTTCACCCGTTAACATATATTGATCTCTTTTTTATACACTATTAATTTTTTTCTGTTTGTATCAATTATCGTTTTAGCAGTACGAATCAGTCAGATTTGAAGCAGGTGAACCTTGTGTTCACATGTAGATTTTTATGCACTTTCTGGGTAACTGTGACTCAAATGACTATAAACACTCCATTTGCTTTGGTGATGTAGTCATTTAAACTTGACTCATTAAAAAGAATCAAGTTTACCGTCACCAATGAGTGGAGTCACTCTAAATATTCAGATCTCCTAGCCTTAAAAAAAGAAGGAATTTTTAATTTTAAGCCCCAATACGGCTCAGACATGACTAAAATGACAGTAGATTCTTGTTTAGTTTCGTCTCTGTGATGGACATAAAGTACTGAGCACAACACAAATGTTTCCATCCTTACCTCCCTGGGAGAGTTTGAAAAATGCTGATTTTTGTCTGATTTTCTGGGGTCTGAAGCAACACATTAGCTAACGTGCGTTTTCTGTCCGTAGGTTGACGTGTGCACCTATATGTTTGCACACATCTCTGTTCGTGTGCACATCGAAGTGTAACTGCTGTGTTTAACACAGAAAGTATGAAGAGAAAAATTACTTGCTGTGGTGTAATTAAGGTCTAGTACACACACAAGAATTATCGGGCTGTTTTTGTCCCGATTTTGCCTCTTCCCGACCAAGAAAGGCAAATGCCCGATTATCTTGAGGAGTTTCATATAAAATTATCATTTGGTCTGAGGTGTGTTACGAGCGGATTTGTCCCGATTATCAACTCCTAAATGGGTCGTGGCTGACAATCGGAAATATTGTACATGTTCAATAATTAAACTCCTGAATTGTGACTGTGTGGATGGTGACGTGGAACTATATGTAACCAATCACAGAGCAAGCTGGCTGGGGAACAAGTCAGAATATAAAGTCCGTGTTCACGCTCTCTCATTCCCTCATCCTATATATCCCTTTCCATGCTGTGTGTTGTGTTTTCCGGTTGTTGCTATATTTCTTCATCGTTTTTTGCCGGTTGTTGCTATGGTTCTTCTTCTTCGTTGTTGTTAGGTCACGTTCGGAGGACTAGATTGTAGATCAGTTGCGGGACAGCATCGTTATGTGTGTGTTGTTCTGTGATTAGATTAACGGAGCACACCACACACAGTATGATCAAAATTGTTAAATGCCTGATTTTTTATCTTCACATGTAAGGTCTCGACCGGATAAAAAAATCTCATACCAGGCCTTAGATAACATCAGCCTGTTTAGTCTTTAATACAAGAACAAAAAATAAACTTATTCTAGAGGAAATGTAACCTTCAGACTTGCATCTTGCATATGGTAAGTGTATTAAAATATAGAGCAAAATATGAAATAGATATTAATATATATGTGGAAATACTCCATCTCATGTTATAAATACATTTCTGCATAAGCACTGAACAGAACCTGGAATTTTAAAAAGATTAAATTGCATATCAAATAAAATCTCAATATTTGATTTTGGGAACAATTTTGAAAAGGTATGAAAAAAATTATTTCTTCCCTAAATAACCAATCTCAGAGCAATCCAATCCAATTAAACAAACGGAAATTATCTTAAAATAGTGGAAATAACAGAGAAAAAAAAGTCTTTGGACAAATTTTATATTTTTCCTTCTGTCTAACCTAAAGCAAATAACAATTCACTATAAACTGTATTTGGACCGGAGGCAAGATAAACAGAACAGTGTGGATCTGTCATCATATCTCACATTTTACCTATACTACTACCAAATGACAATTTTCCTTCTGGTGGTTCGGGTAATCATTATTTGTGCGCTAGTGGCCAGATAATCCCAAAATATGTCCAGCACTAATCAGCTGAGCAGGGAATAGCCCTTTTGGAGTCTCTTACGAGCTGATATCATCACATCCACAATGTCACTGTCCTCTAAAATATCTAGATCTAAATCAGAGTAGTCTGCAGAAAAGATAGTAGACATAAACAAAATAACTTTTTTGTTTATGCAACAAAAATTGGTAAGTTTTTTTTTCCTTTTTACACCAATCTTGTTTAATCAGGGAGGTGTGAAATGTAATACTACTTCGTCTAACTGTGCATCTGCAGAATTACATCTGTATTTATATCAGAGTTCATCTAGTCTTTTTTTGTATTCATATTTCCATGTTTCATGTGTCAAAAAGATTAAAAATCTGCAATAAAGATTTGTGGTATATTGTGAACAACATGAACTACAACAGTATCACATACACCTGAAGGGCAATTGACAGAGACTGCTTGACTTTGAACTTCCTTTTAGCAGCAAAAACACTGATTAAAAAGAAAGAGAAGGAAAATAAATATTAAAAACTAAGCAAAACTCAAGCTGGAACCCCCCAAAATAGCTCATAGATCTCTATAACTCGATGACAACTTCAATGCTAGAATTAAAAACTCCCATTCATTAGTGTACATGAGCTTATGAGCAGGAAATACAAGGCACACAGACTTAGCAAAGGCGCTAAGCAAAATTATTTACAGAGCGTTTATGGCCTCTGAAACAAAGTGATGTTGTTGCTCTTTTTCATATAACCACACTTGTGTATATTTGACACAAAGTTGGTAAATGGAAATACCCATGAGTGTGAAGTTTTCTTTGTATTATAGGTCAATTGAAATATAATCACTACATTGTAGACTAATTTTAAAACAAATTATTTATCTACTTTAAATGTAAAACATCTTTTAAGCTCAAACCTTATGAACATGTATGTGCTGAGTGGTGTCATTAAGTCAATGCAATGCCAGGTTTATAAAAATACCCCCCTGATTGTTTTTGTTGGAGGAATGCTACAGTTTTATTTATTCGTTAATGCATTTATCTGCTGTTAAATGCTGTTTTTTTTTGTGGCTTTTAAAGAGCATTGCAGTGCTTGCAGATAAGTTTGCATCTTCCCTTATATTCACGGGAAAAGTAGTTTTAAATTATTGCCGGTACTATTGTGAAAACCTTTATATCTCTCTCACTTCATGCATTTAAAATTTTTCTAGGGCTCTCGCAGCTGCTTCTTTTGCCTGACATGGTGCATCTTTACCCAGACTCCCAGCTTGCTCATAATCTTCATCACTGGGTGTTTTTCTGATTTTCTGTGTAAACCCATCTTCAGAGTCCCTATCTGTTCCTTAGAACTAGGAAGTTATTTTTCTCTTCGTGCATTCTGTTCTGTAGTGTTTCTCTCTTTTTATTTAAAATGTCTGTAGATAATAACTGATAGATATTTAAAATATATTGAAAGTGTTTTAGTCAACTACAAGAACATGTGGAACTTAGTTAGTGTAATTTATTGTTTGTCTTGTCTTTGTTCCGATGCAACTCTTGAAGTCTGTGGACCAGTTGTGGAAAACGTCCCAGTGCAGTAAATCAAGCGCACCGATCCCAATAGAAATCCTGAGCAGTAAAATCTCTGGTCATTAACCGCTTTTGTTCTGTGCTGTTAAAATAAAAACAAACAAAAGAAAACACAAAACCACTGCTTGCTCTCCTACTACTTTATTCGGAGCATTTAGCAACAAACGTAAAGACAACGTTTGGTTCACCTTTCGAAGGCTGGGCACACAGGAGACCACTGGGATCTCTCCGAGGGGGCAAAGGGGAGCATGGCAAGCGCTTTGAGGAAGAGAGGGAGATGCGCTGTCAAACCTCTGTCCAGTATGGACTAAAACAGCGCTGACAGTTCAGAAACAATTTGTATTGAAGGAATTTTTAAACACACAAAGTAGTTTTCAAAAGTGCATGTTGCTAATGGATCTATTGTCTGAGCCAGAGTGCAGTCGTGACTGGTTCTGGCCTTTATAGCAGGCGACACTCTCCCATTTTCTGTCTAAGGACTAAGTAAAACCCCTTTTACCAGTGGCACAAAATCTATGTGCTTCTTATTCCCCCTCTTCTCTTCTCTCCTCTACCCTTTCCTTTTTTAATCACTCTGTCAGGTTTAGTCCTCTTATTAAACATTCCAGAAGCCCTGTTAAATGATTAGTAAGCCCACAAGTGAATATATGCAAAGCCTCTTCTACTCCATCAGCAGCTTAGGGAGCAGAAGTCTTAAACACACCTTGCTAAATTCCCTGTTAGACACATTGCCATATAGGTGTTCTGCAATGTGAGCTCATATTGTCCAAAACCAACTTTTTCTAACAATCCAAATATTCAGAGATAATGCTGAGATTCTAGTCAAAAAGACTCGTGCTTATTCTAAAAGTGTAGACATGCTCAAGCAGACACACCCAGGATAAGTCTTCATGTCTTTTTTAGATGTGCCTCATCAGATTGGATTTTGTGTGTAAGGTCCAACCAATAAAAAGCCAAAATATTCTATTAAGTTTAAATCCCTTCTGCTGGTGGAGCTTGTGAAGTCAGATTAACACTAGACAAAAACTACGAAGCAGTCAAGCCCACACGGGGCCACTGCCAGCAAGAAACCCCACAGAACTTGGTGTTTTATTGTGGTGCCTTTGTGCATGTTTCTGTGCAAAAGCAGCAGAGAACCCCAATGTGAGCATTAGCAGACACGGGGATAAGCAAACTAAAGCCCTGATACATGCTGCTCGGTGTTACAAGGGAGAGCATCAGGCATCTGAGTAGGTTGCAGCTGCTGCACACAACCATTGTCATGTATGTGTGAGTTCACCTGTAACTGTATGTGTACTGTTTTTCTCTATTCCCTCTCACATGAAGCAAACACATAATTTGTACTATACATGTGTTGGTGCACATGCGCACCTGTCTGTGCTATAGCGAGGCATACATGCATCTCTTTTTAACGTTTTAAGATATATTGGTCAAATCCTGAAATTTATTTTCCTGTGTAGCTCATTTGTTAATTTGTCAATGTTGAGTATGTTTATTTATGTATTGTAGTGTAGCTCCGTAGCTCCTGTGTATGGCTAGCAGAGGCAGCTGCAATGTTTTAGGCAGAACAGACATGGATTTCTATCACTGACCCTTAGGCTGCTCATTAGAATTCAGCACACCTCTCATAACTCCCCATTCACCAACCGCTACCATCATTTTTCTCTCTCTTGGTTCCTTTTTCCCCATCTTCCCTGTTGTCTAGCAAACTGGTAGAGAATGCTAAGAGTGAAAGGGTGAAGTTTTGGTCAGCTATCATAAGTATGAGCTACATATACAGTACCTGGCAGTTTCTTGAACTGCCTGTTAGGGCTGGGAGATTAATTGAATTTTAATCACAATAACGATTTGGCTTTTTAACGATAAAAATTAAATGGTCCGATCATTTTGCTCCTTCGCCGTTTACTCTTCTGCTGTTTTCAGTTGCAAATCGAGCGCCACTGGCATTGCATTGCTGCGCTTTGCTGTAGACTCCTCCCACAGTCCCAGCCGCTTTGGTTTAATTCAGCTTGAGTTGCAAACACCTCTCAAGTTATGAGCTGGACACACTGCCCTCCTCCAGCCAAGCGGCAGGCGACATACGTGCAAGTGAAATGTTGCGCTCGTTCACATAGACGTGCACATGGGGGCTTACGTGACAAAAGGAAATAGAAAAATATTAAATTTTTTTAAGTGGCAACTAAATAATGCACCAACTCCCAAACAACAAAAAAACAAACACAACATATTTTCTCGCCAAAGACCAGCGCTCAGTTATCACAGTGAACAACCCGTCAGAAACCCATCAACACTTTGTACAAACGGAATCACTGCCATCTCGTTACTATTTTAATCGCGTGTCTCTCCCTGCCCTGTGTGATGAGTGTCGTGAAGGTGTTGTGAAGGACGTGGCTAAAGTTAAATGTTTCGCTACCTGTGGTCCTTAGCACACCATAGAGCCATATATGACGCTGATTTCAATGTGAAAACGAAATGTCTCCAGTCTCATTCACCCTCGCCAAAATCTCTCTCTTTATTTGTCTAATTGTGTTATATAATCAAGATCTCAATTTCAATCAAAATAATCCCATAATCAAGCAGCCCTACTGCCTGTGTTTCTACACATTATAAACATGGCATGACTTGTATTGGTTGTAAAAACATCACATCAAGACGGCGAAATGCTAAAGAATTATTTAATACTTAGAGTTAGAGTATTTATGGTTTATTTATCATTTTAGTTTTTGTTATACCCTAAACAGCTACTGTTTGGCTTTGTCAAAGCTACTCTCATTAGCCCCCGGTGAGCAGATGTGTCAACAATAAGGAAATACTGTACAGTATTACCTGTTAGCACCACAGCAGTCAGGCAAAACTGTCTAACTTTGTGAAAGAAGAGACACATGATAAAGGCAGCATCTGAATAGTTCAGGTAAATAAGATATAGAATCTTGAATTTTGGTATTAAATATGGGTGAGCACAAAAAACAACAAATGACATAACAGAATTTAGTCACTGCTCTAAAGTAACAGCAGAAAGTTACAATGGGATTTGACATTTTAAAAAACACAAATCTTCTTTTTTAGATTTAAACAATAACCCCCACTATCAGTCTGCATGGCTAGTTAGCATAAGCAACACCATGACCCATCATGTGGCTAATAACATATTGTTATGTATGTAACTGCAGTAATTTATCACAATTTACTCAGCTGTACACGTATTCAAAATGTCTATTTCTACATCAAAAGATGTGACTTATTCACCAGCTCTTTCAGCTGCAGTGGTACGAGACAGTATCATTCTATGTATATGCTCATCATTCTCAACATTTCCAATGGATGTGTGTGATAAACATGATGTTACAACAGATGGCATGCTGGTAGCATTGGTGCCCAGTTAGCCAATTGTAGGTGCCCAGAGTTGAATTTCAGTCACAATGCCTAAGCCAGCAGCGAGTCTAGCTTGTGTCAAGGCTGGTATGCCTCTGTGTTAATGCCATAATTCACTCATGCAATGGCAAGTGCAAGGAGCACAATCGTAGCTTCATGATGCCTGTCAACTACCTGCAATAGACGATGGGTATGACCGTTGGCTACATTTTACCACCCAGTGGGTGCTTGTTAATGCATAACAAATTCAATCTCTTTAGATTGCTGCTCATGAAAAATATATGTGGTCATATAACAAATGTAAAGAGTAACATACATTCACATGCACACAAATTTATCACACCAAACTAAAATAGAGAGAGTACATTCTGATACATTAATTGCAAATGTTTACTCATCCACTCTTATGTTGGCAGTTGTGTGTGTGTGTGGATGTGTGCTTCAGTGTTGGTGTTATTGTCCCAGGCTAATTGAGCAATTCCACCGTGGGAGCAGCAGTGTTTAAGGTCACGGAACAACGTGCTCTTCTGGCACATTTAGCAAACTGCTGCTTTCATAATTACTCTGCTTTTATCTGTACTGCAGCCAGAACTTCTCCTAGACAAATGCACAGATAGGCTCATATACTGAAGCACGTAATGTTCAGATATTGCATACAAACGCCCACATTCACTTGCATGAGTGAACGCTTGCTTTCACACACATGGCTCACACTCAGCCACAGTACTCTTTTATTGGTCTTCATTTTATACAGCAGGGAATTGTGTAGCAAGGTTTTGCAAAGCAATTTCTGGGAAGACGTGTTTAGCCTGTCATAAACTATTGAATTCAGTGATACATCATGTAGATGCCTGTTCAAATCTGTTCATGTCGGCATGCGTTTTTGTGTGTAGGCGTTTGTAGTTTTTATCAGGTCGACCAGCATTTATCTCTCAACGATGATTTTATATTAGATTTGAGAGTTTGGCTCAAAAAATGTAAGCAGTGCTTTAATTTTTTACATATTTAAATGTAAAACCTCTGTGTGTATATGTGAATACATGCTTGTGTTTGTGCGTGTGTGCTTGCATGCTTGATTGCACATGTGACTTGAAGAAACGCCAACACTGGTGGTCCTGTCTGTTTGTCCCATGCAGACGTTCTGTGAATGTGTGCCCAGCTCCTCCCAACTTAAACATCGCTGGTCAGACTCAGAAACTGCCAGAGAGACTCCGGCCAAGGTAAGGCCCTGTCTCCGTCATGCACATGTGCTCTCAGACAGACAAAAAATTACTTATTGAGATAAAAGTTTAATCCTTTTCAGTAATAGTTATATAAAGAAAATGTATTTTTTAGGAAAAAAACACCCAAAAAACAACAGCAACAACAAAAAACAAATTATTCCAATGTGCCATTTGAAACTTATCACATCTTAATTAATTTTTTGCTGCTAAAACTAAAGGAAGCCCATAGAATACTTGTGCAAACCCAGTGTGACACCTTCAAAAAGGTTGTTCAGTTCAACCTACAGTAGAAAATCTATAAAACCAATCAATGAAAGATATTGAATTGACTATCATAGAAAAATAGCATAAAAGTGCACCTTTGAGAAATGAGTAAATTGATTTATTGTAATATTTACCTTAAAAAGAAAAAAAGGAAAGTTATCTGCTAATAGAAACAGGTAGAGTTCCAATAAATATTAAATAAGATTAGTGGGTGAATGGTTGGCTGCATGGAAATATTCAAACTGAGAAATTGCAGCGTATTGTGCATTAAGTCCCTATACTGCATCAACTAGTGTATATATTCCACCCAGTTCCTTTCAGGGAAAAATAGGGGCACTCAATGAATAGTGACTCAGTCACCTGCGGAGGAGATTAAATATCACTGACAATGATTTCCATCACAATCCGCTTTCTCACTGCTTTGGTAAATGTGAAGGATTATTTCATATTACACTTTACATTTTGCCACAGAGCAGCAGCAATGGCACAACCTCAGCTCAAGTACCCACACAGAATTAGGTGGATTAGGCCCTGCAGATCTTTTGATGTGAGCGACGTGATCCCAGGAAACGAAACTTCATTACACAGCAGAATTTGTGCGGAATCTGCATTGAATGCAAATGTGAAAGCAGTACTTAAAATGCAGGTGCATATATTAAGGTGTGATTGCTCTTTTACACCGATTCAGCAAAAAATGTGTTTGCATTAGTCTGGTAGTAGTCATTATAAACCTGTGTATTTGTGTTTAAACAAAAGATAATTTGTGAAATGATATCCTTTTACTTTCTGCTTTTCTACCTAGCAGACAAAGTATGTTGTTTAAGAACGGTCTGCCATTCCAGCTATGTAGGAGGACATAGAGAGGAATTCTCTCTGATTCTTTACCTCTCCAATCTATCCATCAGAATTCCCTTGGCGTCCTCTCAAATCCCACATGGCATTAGTAGAGAAAGGAGAGGATGTGAAAGCCAGCCACAAATTACAAAGTGGGCTTTTTCTGTAAGATTAAAAGACTCATTTTAAAAAAGGAGGGAAAAGAAAAAAAAATTAAAAACTGTGTTAAGAGGTTGCATGAATCCCATCCTCAGTGTTATTACTGTTCTACAGCTCTTAGACTGAGTTCAGACATCATGTATTCTATTGGGACATGAAGCAGACTGCTGTTACATTTCACTTGTTCTGGCCATCAAACGAAGACGACTGCAGAATAGCTTCCACTACTGTGCCCCCCCCCCCGTTTTTTAATTTATTTTTCCATTTTACTCTGACTTTGTCAGTCTGCCCTCACAAACTGGAGTGTCTCGGCCAGAGGCTTCAAACAATTACATTGCGTTGCCTATTCTTGCTTTTCTTTCGGGTCTTACTATATACAAGACCAGCATGTACATTTAATATGAAAGTTATTAATAATATAGATTATCTATTTGTTTTCCTTGTGCCATTATTTGACAATAACATTTGTGAAAGCTTAAGCTTTTCCTCAAAACAGTCATCAGTCTACTGATTACTGCTGGAATAACAGAGAAAGTGAGGAGTCAGTGGTAAAGTCCAGATGGATCTTGCTGTTGCAAACATATAATTTTTCCACAAGGTTCTAATAAAAAGTTTTAGTTGTTAAGGAAAGCAAAGACCCAATTCTTCAGATTCAACCTGATTCAGCATTCGGTATGACAGGATGTAGCAAGTCCAAGAAATGGGCACAGTTTTAGAGTGCCACACCGTTTTATGTTTTGTTGTACATACCTTTTTTTAAGAAAAAAAAAATGTCTTTCCCTCTTCCTAAAAATATTGCAACTTCTGCATCAAAAATACACAACTATTTCCTCCATCTTGTCCTGATTAGCTGGGATGGAAACTCATTTTAGCTATAAACAAAAAAAGAGAAGAAAGAAGTTATATTTCTCTCTTTCTCTGGTATATTATTTTAACTCAATGTATGTGTCAACAACTGTACTTAAAGACAGGAGGTCGCTGCTGGTTTGCAAGCTTAAACCAGCAATTAGCATTATTTCTCGTAACTTTTAGCATGTCACACCTTGACTGGATATTGCTAATTATTGAAATTACCATGACAAGTAAAAATAACACAAACCACAATTTGTCACAAAATCAGTTTAGCCATCACTTTTTACCCTCAAACATCACCATGATGAGCTACAAACATGACCTGTTTGGGAAAAAGTTAACAGTTGACATTAGAGACGAACACATGTAAAAGTGTAATTTTATACCTTTATAAAGGCTTAACTTTTCACCACTGACATTCTCACTGGAAAAACTTCGACTTTAAAAGCAGAAATGGTGTTGCTTTAACCTTGAATTATATCTTTTGTTGACATATGTTAATGGTGTAGAAGTAATATGTGTTTCTTGCTATCAGGCTAAACCAGGCCATCATGTATCGGTTTCATCTTAATAGTCAGTTTGCAAGCAATGGATATTCACTGATGTCTTAGCCCACTAGAGTGGGGCTCAATAACGCTGCCTTATTGTTAAACTGCTGTCACTCTGCAGCACAAGGTCATTATGCACGTGCATATGTAGGCTACTGCACAGACACCATGATGCACACATATCCATTCACACAGCCAGTCATACAGTCAAATCTGTTAGCTGCACCTGTACTCACACAGAGAGAAGAAAAAGAATCTACTTTGACATGCAAGGAAAGATTTCATAGTGCAGTCACGGTCTACACGATGAGTTAGAGCAAGGAGACAAAAAAATGTTATGTGCAGCATTGCTTCCCTGGAGCTCTTTTTTGTGATGATGTATTTGGATGAAAAACAGGAAGAAGTGGGAAGGTTTTGACACAGCAGTGCTCCATTTTTTTATTTTGATTTATTTATTTTTATGCACATCTGCTGGTTTTATTACGCAAAGAGAACTGTGTTCAAATTATCTGTGTACATATACATCAAACATTCAAATGGCATGAGTAACTGTTTACTAAGTGTATGCATGCACATCACAATTTATGCTTTTGTTTGCTAAAACTGGAGGCAAACAATAAATCAATGGTTTTAGTCACTATCTTCCACAGTTCACATGCTCAAGCATCCTTGGGCAAAACAGTGAGCGCCACATTGCCTCCAATATTTTCATCACTGCGCAAGTGTATGATCTTTATAATTGCAGCTAATTTACTCATTTATTATTAATACTGAGAATGAATAATTACAACTAGACTAATTATCCCCATCCATTTTTCCAAAACAAAGCAGTTTGCAGGGAAAATGTCTGCATGTAGATGCATGCAAAAGTTTGGACACAGTTGGTCAACATTTTTTTAATTGAGTCTAACAAGGCAAAAGTGAACCTTTGCAATGTTTTTACTGGTTCAAACTAAAAAAGAAGTAAAAGGAACTGTGTCCAAAGCAGTGTTTGGACAACATTCGGTGAAACTCACTTGGCGATAATTAGAGAGAAAATATTTTTTTGCACCTACAAAAGAGCACATTGAGGTTTTTTTTTTTTTTCATCAAGAGGCCTTTAGTTTATCTTGAGTCTTGCCTGTGTGTCATGCACTGTTTTTGCCACTTTGGTTTTCATTATATATTTTGTTGTGTGCTTAAGATAAATATCCTACCAACATTTTGTATTCATAGACTTTTGTCTCTTTTTTTCTTTCCTTTTTTTCTGTCTTTCTTTAATAATTTGAATTAATTTATGTTCATCTTTCTGAAATGTTGCACTCTGCCAGTATCTGCAGCACAATTCCAAATAATTGTCTCTCTCTTTAAAAGTTGCATAAAATCATTCACCTGTTTTCTTCTCCAAACATATTGCATACAAATTGTTGACTTCATCAGTCCACTAGACTTGTTTCCAAATATAACAGACTGATTTAGATGCTCACTGGCAAACTCCTGATGCTAAATGTCATGTTTCTCTTAATACCAGGGATGCAGCTGCACACTACAACAGTTCACCACCACTCCAGTCTACTAAATCTCCTCGGTGGTCTTTTATAGGGTTTTCATGTGCTTTTCTAACAGTTTTAAAAACATTATCCTCTGAATATTCTTTATTGTTATCAATACCACAACCTGAAATCTATTTTTAACAGCCCTTTACTTACTATTACAAACAACAGACAAAATGTGGGTCAGGCTTTTAAATTCACAGCTTATTCTCAAAGCAAAGTCATCCAGTAGGGACTCATCAATGGTTGTTCACTTTATGCAGACCCTATATTTTGTCTGGTCATTTGGGTGGTGAATGAAGCCCCAGAACAACAAACCAAGCTCATGTAAGAAAACCACATCAGGCCCACATGAACCCCCTTTTATGCATCATCCAGGATGCACAATTGGACTAAGGAGGGCTTTAAAATGGGCCTTATAGTTTCCAGGTACATAGTACTACTACCTACATATCATAAATGATTATCTTAACTTTAAAGGAATCATAAAACTCTTGTGTAAAGCAGACCATTAGCTGTCTATTAGTGGGCTTTAATGTGCTGCTACAGCCAATTTACATATTAATGTGTTTGCTCTCATTTCTACATGCAAACAGAAAGCAAACACTCTCATACACATCTGCCCACATGTTTTCATTGAACGGACATCCTGAAAAAGAAGCAGTAAAAGATCAATTAGTGATTTATTTGGGTGTAGATGTGGGGGAGCTACACATTGTTTATCACTCAGCTAGAGCTCAACTTCTCTTCTGTTCATCAATAGTTCTCCTGACCTGGGTGAGAAAAAATAGAGCTGGATTGGAAAGGGCCATCAAATACTGAGCTTAATTGTCTGGTTAATGAAGATGTTCCCCGTTGAGTTTTCTTCTAAGAGGATTCAACAATCTGCTCATTCATCTACATCCTACTAGCTGTTGGACTTACCATTGTATTCGTAAACTGCTTGCTGTTTTGCAGGTGTTTATTGTTTTCTTTCCTGTCTCAGAAATTAATTTATACAAATCTACTGTAGGTATTTCACCATTTGTATGCCAGGCAGATTTAAATGTATTTTCATGACATGCAGTATTTTATTGTTGTTGTTGTGTTCCTTAGTTTTTCTTTTTCGTAAGACTGGCAGTTGAAGGAATCTGCATTTTACATCCACATAAATCATTCAAAAACACACTTTGACAGTGTGGATGTGGTTATATTACGTGCAGTTGAGCAACTAAAATGATATTGAAAATTTTCGTGTTCTGGTGTTACAGTAATTGGTATCCTAATGCACACTGTCTCCTTCTTCCTTTTCTCTTCCCACCCTTTTTTCTCTCTTACAGAGGATGAGCTGCAGCTACTTGCTCTGCACTATCCTGCTCTTCGTGGCTGTATTGCTAGCTGTCACTGTAACTGGCACCATCCTGTTTATGAATCACTACCAGGCCCCACCTATGTCTGATGGCCTACCCCACATTTCTACCAATCAGGATGAAGCAAATGCCCTGGTCACTGTTGAGAGAGGCGACGGCTCTCGGATCAACATCTTTATTGACCCTAACTGTCCTGACTACAATAGCAACTTTATGCGCCTGGAGGGTGTGCAGACCTCCCTGCTCCACTCACTGACTGACCACGACTCTGACCTGAAGTCAGTGAAAGGCCAGGATCGAGTTCTGCTTACAAACTTAGGTGAAGAGGTGACAAAGCTGACGGCTCATGCAGGGCAGCTGAAAATGGACATTGAATCTCTACGGAGGGGACAGGGCAACCTGGGGCAAGACCTAAACTCACTACAGGCCGAACAGGGACGCCTTATACAGGTGAGATACATTTATACACACACACACACTATAAATCTTAGAGATACAAAGCAGCTAATGTCAGAAATGTCACCAAGACAGAATTTTACATATAAAACATGCAATCCCAGCCACAACATTATTTATGACCATAGAAGAAGGATTTAGATCCTCTACTCTCATAAAGATACAACAAACAGGTTACAAGATAAATTCCTGCATGAAAGGTCCTGCTGAAGTAAATTAAAATGATTAACAATAAAATGTAATTTATCTATTGAAGAAAAAGTACTGTACTTGGGCCTAGCATCGTGATAGTTTGGCCAGATAATTATAAAGATACTATGAATAGGTTCAACCTGCTTTGAAATACAGGCCCCCACTGGTTCTGTTGGCCAATATTTTATTTTACTTGACATTATTAACTACTAACATTGAAGCATCAATATGAAAGAAGCATATTACTGATGTAGCTGCAGGAAAAAGACAGTCAGCTGGAACTACTTTTTAAAAGTTTTATAATCAAAGACTCCATCTAACTAAGAAGTTAAGAGACAATTAATGGGAGAGCTAAAAAGAGAACAAAACCATATAAACAAGGTTGCTCTTTGTGATCACTATTTCATTTTCTTATTTGTAATTTTTTCTGAGTTACTGGATCATTTGAATATTTATTAACATTAAAACTTATGGGGAGATTAGAGGGAAGAATCTGTATTTGGCAGAGCTTATTAACAACCCACAGACTTTAGAAATATGACACGCACAGAACACTCTTATTTTGTAAAACGTCAAATACTAAGAGCTTAGATACAACGGATTGAAACTTGAACAAAATGCTTTTAATTGCTTCTTTTGTCTTTCTACATTTCATATAATTTTTTTTAAACTAGCAACAAGGCCTTGAATCAAAACTAGACCTTAAATGTCAAAAAAAGGTTGATATTTACTTAAGCATAAGAGAGTAGAAGTATAGAATATTATAAAAAGGGAAAACTCATAAGTAAAGGAAAGTGTTGTAGTTGAGCAGATGTCTAAGTTTCTTCCCACCACTCGTTAATAGACTGAAATCTTTCTGTGACTGTATAAATTTACTATATTCACCCAATATAGTCCTGCTCTTTCCTTGTACATTTTGCTTAATTCAAAGTCATAGCCAGAGGGGTTGGCCTAGGGTGCAGGGTCCCCCAGGTATCCCCCCATGAATACACTGTCAAATTCTAACAAGTATTTAGTTTAAACTGACCTTTACATGGGTTTAACCAGATGGTCTGGTACATGGGAGTGTAACATGTAATGCAAATCTGCATCTGCACAGCTGCTCTTTTTACCTTAAAACCGTAAAGACATACTCAGTCACTAAACACTTTTTGCACTGTGGTTCACTTGATGTTGCAAAACTGTAAATACTGACCGGAAAATGTGAATCCACTCCAACAACTCAAAACTGAACACACATGCTTCTGATATTGTGATCAGACCTAGTTGAGTCAGAGTGTAGCTGGATCATGTTAATCTTCTACAATGGACAGAAAGATAGAGGATGAAGAGTTATTCTGAAAGGTGGTGGATTAGGAGGAAGATGAGGAAGAGACAGAGGAAGACCAAGAAGAATCAGATAAACATCATTCATCATGTCCTTGTTCATGGAATGAGGGAAGCAGGATCACTAGCAGCACATGATGCAAAGCCATGAGGCATGATGTGCACCAGCTGTGACTTCTGAATAGTTGTTTTAGCCTCATAGTAAGTAGTGCAGATTGTCATGACATTATAACAACTCTTCCCTTCATAAAGCCTAACTTCCTACTTTAGTGATGCCGTATGTGTGTCCTCTATCACTTTAGGCTCATCCACCCCCTTTCTGTTGTTTATTTTACAAATAATTAGACTTTGCAATTTAAAGTTTGTATTTAGTTTGTTTCTGTGGCAAACAAGGCTACAATTGTTGCTTTATACTTTGTTTTGTAAAACACTTTTTTAATCATAATTAATTTTATTTTACTTGAATGCTTATAAATGGAATTAATTGAAGTTTAAATGAACCATCCTTTCACCGGCCTGTACTCCTGCCAGCCCCTCCATCAAAAATGTTCTACACCCTCCCCTGATACTAACACACACTGCAGCTGATGCGTCACATCTATTTGTTTCTTTTTTTTCTCTTCTTTTCAAGTAGTCTGTTCAATGACTAGCAATTAATTAACAATTAAATATTTGTTCACCTGAGTATTTCCAGGGACAAAAAAAAAATACTTCTCAGTTGCTTCATATTTTTCCAGCTGATCAGTAAAAACAGCTGAACTTAAGCCACTGTCAAGACTTTTGGCACTATACAAGGGTGCTTAAGGGATGGATTGTGAAACTTCTATCGATGTACATTGATTGTGAAGCCACCTTAAGAAGGATGACAGCTCATTGGACCTGCAAGGTTACTGTTGGTTTAGTGTAATCTTTCTCCTGAGTGCAAAATCAAAAAAGGGATCATGTCCCACAGGCTCATATTCCACTGAGTAAAATTCCCTCATTCTTGTGTTTGTTGAGGACGTCACAGGGGAAGAAAAGCCCATCATGATTTAAGAAACACTACAACTTGTGCATTAATTTAGCAAGATAAAATAATTTTCCACACATGTGTAAAGGTTCAACACTGAAAAAAAACATAAATAGACCCCAGAGTTTCACTCTGTCCATTGATCTATTGATGATGCATTTCATAAATGGGGGGTTTCCTATAATTTTTACACACCATCTTTTAATTTGGTCTCAGCAGTCTTTCTGTTCTGCAGTAAACAGATTGTATTGCTTCAAGCCAAAAAGCTGAAACAACTGAATCAATTCTTCTGCCTGTGATTTCTTAAAGCCAGACTTCTAAAGCTTGTTGTTCAATCTTTAAAAATCACTCAAATAAGCATGGTGGTTCTGCTCAACCTCTGTAGGGTAAGTAACCATGTGTACTTAGGGGCTGCACAGTGAGAGCAGCAAGTGGTCCACTTCTACTACTACTCCTAATGTGTGGTGTACTGTAGGTGGCATGGAGCAGTGGGCAGGGTAAGTGGAGGTGGTACCAGCAGGTATACTCCAGGTGATTGATTTCCTCTGTGGATGCAAGGCATGTGGTGTGCACATCCGTTGTTTCTGCCTGACACCACGGTGTGACTGTATGATCTATTAGCCACCTGTGGCGTGGACTTCTGATTTATAGGACGGCACAGAGCTGACTGTGCCAGTGTTGGTGATGGCTCTGTGCGCATCCCAGCACCTAAAAAAAAACAAAAAACAAATCCTTTCTCATTCCAATATGTAAGAGACCCTGATTGCAAATCTGATTTAGGACCAATCTGTTTTGATTATATTATAACTGACATTCATTTTTTACTATGAGAACTAACAGCCTAAAATAGAACAGAGCTCCAAAGTATTTACATTTAAATAAATCACCCTGATGGGAAAGACTACTCCCAGCTGTAGGTCAACTTTCTGAATGATGGACTAGATCAAGCACAATGTTCTAAGCCAGTGCAGTGTTTGATATGTGTCAGTTAAGGTACTTTGGAATTCAAAATATGATTTCCATTTTAAATTGGCATAATTTTTTCTATAATCAACAAAACAACAAACTATGCATAAATAAATATTAAAACATATTAAATAGCATTAAATCTTGTTAACTCCCTTATTTGATTCAATTGACCCAATCTGGTAATATGTTTCCTCTTCCTTCTTTTCAAACCTAACCTTAAAATTGAAGCAGTTTCTTTTGTACCCAGAGGAAAGATTCACTGCTTACTCTTTTCTATTTCAAACCTCAGGAGACAAAAATGTGATTCTCACTTCAACCTCATTTTAGTTTCAATATTTTCTCGTCAGTCATACATGAGATGTAAATGAGACATAAAACTTTTAATGTCTTCATTCCATTTCTCTTGGATAGCAAAATAAACAATATTAGATGAACAAAGGA
>JBAMHW010000021.1:7479005-7491852 GCA_037177495.1 Rhadinocentrus ornatus | reverse complement strand
TATTATTATTATTATTATTATTATTATTATTATTATTATTATTATTATTATTATTAAGGTTAGGTTAAGTTAAGTTAAGCAAGTTAACCAAAAAAGAGAATTTGTGAAAAATTTTCTTTTTTATGACTGAAAATTGTAAAATTGTAAAATGTAATTAAATAATAAAATCATGTTTATGATTTTATTATTTAATTATTTTTCTTATTGTAATGATTAGAAACTTTTAAAATGTCATTTGAATTACTGATCAAACAAATAAAATTAATGAGTACTTTTAAAAAGTATTGTGTAATTATAACTATCACTAAGCTTCAAAAGTAAAAGTGCTAATTGGTATTCAATGAATTACCCCTAATTTTTTGTTCATAGAGGTGAACAGCAGTGTGGGAAACCCTCCTACAACCATCATCACTATTTTTAATTATCTCATCTTAATTTCATTGATTCAACTTAAGTACATTAATTGATTTAATCTTTAACACTCCAACTAAGTCATGACTTATTTAAGATTAGTATTACTAACAACTAGATTGAAAATTAGGTTATATCTACTAAATAAATTTTATCAAAACCAATGCTATGTTCTACAGTGTACACTATATAATTGAAAAATAGAGCTTACACAATTCTGATGAAATTTCAAGTCAGTATCTGGAATAACTTTGTTTAAGTGGTCTTCAGGAATAATTCTCCAGGTTTTTTAATGGACTTTGGGTTTTAGCTGCCTTTTAGTCCTTTCAATGTCAAGCTGATCCTGCACTGCTTTAATGATTTTAAAGTCCAGGCTCTGGGGAGGATCCATCACTCCATATGACCTGTTGTCAATGATTTTAAGTCCAGGTCTGTTGGCTTTTGGTATACCTAAGCATTTTTCCCCCTGTTTTCCCTCCTTAGAATGGCTTCTTGACAGCTATCCTTTTAATCCTTTCATGGAGAATATTTCTGATAAGGCTTCTATGAAGAGTAAATGAATCAACTCAATGTACAGATGCATTTCTCAGGTCCTGTGTCAGGCAGTTTTTAAAAAAAAATTTTTTTATCCTTTTCTTTAGGACATCGCTTTTAGGTGTTGTGTGTCTGTTAAGCTTTTTAGACATGCCTCTTTTACTTTTGTCCTCCATTTGTGCCGTTTCTTCAGATGTTCTCAAAATATATCCAGCACACCGGGCGGAGATATGCCAAGTCTTTAGGTAATACTTATTTGTTAAATTAACATGTTGGTACAAACATGCATACTATAATATTTCACTGGACCACCTTTAGCATTGATTACAGCAGCATTCTCTGTGGCATTGTTTCACAAGATTTATTCCCATTCAGTGTTAACTATTAGCATTAATTTATCACCAAGATCTTGTATAGAAGATGGGAGAGTCCAAGCTCTGTGTAAAGCCTTCTCCAGCACATTCCAAATTTTCTCAGGGGGGTTCAGGTCTGGACTCTGTGGTGCTCCCGTCAGTCTTGAACAAGGTAAATCTGGACTCATCAAACCTCTTCTTCCATTGCTCCAGAGTCCAATCTTCCTGCTCCCTAGCAAACATTTTCTCTGGTCATCCTTATTGATTGGTGGTTTTCTTATGGCTATACAGCTGTTTGGTCCCGTCTCTTGAGTTAACCCTTCACATTGTGCATGTAGAACTGCTCTTACTTTCATTATTAAACCTAGCCCTGAGTTCTGCCGTTGTTTTTCTTTAATTTGATTTCACCAACGTTGATGTGATCGCCATCATTCAGGATGTTTTTCCAACCTCATTTCTTCCTCAAAGATGATGGTTCCACACTATGCTTTCAGAATTTAATAATTAACAGTTCTTAACCTAATTAGTTTCTGCAATCTCCTTAGATGTTTTCTCTGCTTGATGCATGCCAATGATTTGACCCTTTTTAAATAGACTAACATCTTTTGCACAACATCAAGATGTGTCTTTCCACATGGTTTGTTAAAGAAATGAGAAGCTAGTAATTGCCACAGTTGGGATTAAATAAGTTGTTGCCAACTGAAACATAATTTCCCATTCAGTAATTATCCAATGGAAGGCTCATACCAATTTGCTTAGTTAAATCCAGGTGGTGGCTTTTTTTCGGCCAGGCAGTGCATTTTATGCTTGTCCAGCAATGTAATGTTTGGCATTTTTTGAAAATGCAGCAAAAAAAATTATAAAAAAATAATAATATATAGAATAAAATAAATTAAGATCATGCCTTTGCATCAGGTTCCAAGTAAATGTGCATTTAAACATCTTATTCAAAATGAGTTTCTTTGCTAAGTTGTTTGTCATTATAATGATTACACTGAGTTAGGTGCCTTAATGCTTTAATGATTCATTAGTTAGTATTAAATGGCCTTATAAACAAAACAAAGACTGAACTAAAGTAACCAGCAAATGCAAGGAGAAAGAGAACAAAAGCCATTAGGAAACCCGGAGAAGTATTGTTCAAGGCAACTTCAAACCTCTTGCTCCTTGGAAGTTAATACAAATGATGTGTGGCTCAAGACTTTAACTGGGATCTGTAAATGCGAAAAACAACCCCACAAAGATTTGTTTAAAATGTCTCTTAATCAAGTTCACACATGTGTATAAAAAACTCATTTTAAGTCAGTTAAGTTTGTTACTTTGCTAGAAGGTCATAGCTCAGAGAATCTCACAAGAAGGCTTTGCACAGTCTACCCCTGAACTCTCTCTGTCACCGTTAGAATAAATAAATAGCCTCATTATTCCAACAGGCGAACGCCATCCATCCGCATTTGTCATCTCTATTGTTTCTATAAAAACACCTACCACATTGCTGTGAAAAAAAATTAGTTCTCTGCTTCACGCTGTAACCACACAGGGAAAATTAGTGGACATTTAAAAGTTTTTCTCACAATATAATTTATCAAGTGTCTCTTTGGTATTGTAGACCTAGTTATAAGATGATTTTCTTTTCTGCCTGTGGACGCAAAAGGGTGTGTATTTTTTTCAAACCAGGTTACATCTATCTTCCCAGGCTTCTATAATTCGCACAGCAAAGATCAGGACGGTCCATTCATTAGTTATGCCCACCAATTCTTTCGGTTGTAGTATTCTGCCATTGTATTAGCCAATAGTATAAATGGTGTGTAGCCTGCAATGTCATGATTAAATGTAGCTACACTGATGTATTAATTAGCAGTTAACATGCAAGTCTTCATGCAAAATCCTAGAAATAAACTAGTTATACATCTATTGTGCATTAAAAAAGAAGATGAAGAAGAAAAGAACAAGATATTCAAGCATTAAGTTATTATTGCCTATTGCCTGAGCAGACCAAAAACCATGATTTGATTGTTTCTTCTACAGGATCATTTAAATTCCCCTTGTGGCCCATACAATTTATATTCACTAAACGATTACATAAAGATCCTGAGATTTATGTAAAAGCTTTGACAACTAAATAATAACATTTTAATAAAAAAAATAAAATAGTAATTTGATCATCTGGTGGTGACCCTAACATCAGTGCCTTGTTTTGCTTTTCTCAGTCAGTATCTCCTCAGGTGTCTCTTATAGAGTGTTGGCTCTCTACAGACTTCTCCCTGCCGGCTGCACCTACCGATAATTATAATCCAGGAAACATTTCACAAGGCAACGGAACAACAGCAGTTTGCAAAAATCATTTGCGGCCATAATGGCTGGCTTCATTTGAAAGAGGCTTTATGAAGCTTATGTATTACTCTGGTCCCTTACTATTCTCTAAATTTTTGGAGAGACCAATACAATCCTTGAGAGGGTAAAATGCTATGCGTTCAAAATGCATCAGCTGCACTAGATAAATTATGTCTGTCTGAGGTCACTGACTAATCTCTGTGTGTGGGTGTTGCATATTGTGCCCTTTGTAACCTTCTGTGTGTTCATTGAATAGATTCACCTCAATATCTTTCAAACAAAATGTTCCTTTCAGAATATTTTTTTCGCATCTCAGGTGGTGTGACCTTTTAAATAGAAACCTCTTTCTGCAGAAAAATCCAGACACATTCTGATATCAGATTAAGCATGTCTTGCAAGTTGCAGTTCTCATATTTACATTTATAGCATTCAGATAGAAAATGCATCAGAAAGATTTCTCTCATCTGTCATAGGAAATCTTATCAACGATAAGCAATTTGAGGTGTGAGGGCATGCATACATACGCATTTAATGCATAACCGGCTGATTAATGTGCCAGCTACAGACTGCAAGGCAACTCAAGGGTACTGGTTATTATTAGTTTGGACCCCAGCTGCCTTGAAATACAAGAATATATCATTTGATGCCATATCCCACATGACAAAGAGAAATATAAACTACAATCCATGGCAATCTATTATTTAAAACACATGTAAGTGTTTTCAGTTAGGCTCTTCCAATACAGCATTCATATTAAATCAATTATTCAACAGTGTGATTCCTCTTCAGCGAGTCTTACACACTGATGCTGACTGTCCAGGGATGCAGTCCGCCAGCCAGCTGAGACCTTGCCAATCAGCCCTGATGCTGACACAATGATGCCGAGGTCTCTGGTTCTGTCTCTTCTTCCTTCAGAAGGGTATGCTGCCTCTGATTGATGCAGCTGTACTCTGGCAGACACTCCATCTCCACCGAATTGCAATGCTAGAGTAAAGATAGCTGCAATTTGCAGCAGTTTCCCGAGTAATTTTGAAATGCATGAGGATGAGAGCAATGCATAGCCCTCTCTACAAGACCCAAGTACTTCATTTGAAGCCTCTCTTCACCAGCCCACAGGTATATCCCTCCACATTTCTGCTTGTACTTGTAGCAGAGTGTGGTCTGGTGCACTTGAGGCACTTTAAAAGTTTAAGGGATTCCATCTTCCTGGAGATGTAAAAACATTATGAGCAGAATTTGCTCATAAAGGAATGTTGAATGAGCACAGATGGGATGATTGAAAATTTGATTGAGGAATGATTGAATAGATCTCCCAGTAACAGTGACAGAAAAGTCATTATACCAAGCACCTAGCCTCTCGCCATACAATCCCCTCTCTTTTGCTTCATGTAATAATTTATTTCATCATTTGTCTTGTCTGTTTTCTTAAGGGCTTTCAATTTAAAAACACATACCGCTTTTTCAGTACACAGGGGGGGCTGTATTCTTTATGTCTGGTCAAACGTCAGACAACAGAACAAAATGTAAATTAGCAATTTATAAATGTTCACAATGCTCCAACTCCCCAGAGCTAAGATAGGCCCACATTTCTGCAGGATGACATTCAGCCTGTGAACCACTGTATCTTGAATAAGACTCTAAATAAGGAGTGAGGCTTTTGTTACTGTGACAAGCATGTTTCTTACACTGAATTAATAATATATATGTGACATTTTAGAGTTGCTTAACACTATATATTTCATTACTACTCATGATCTCGGTTTTGGCAAAGTTGTATGAGCATAAACCCCTGAAGGGTGAGTTTAGGTTGTCAAGGATTTGCTTTTTCTTACTTCAAACTTGTCTTCATTAATTGGAATACTATACAACATAAAAGTATTATCATGCTTGGTGCTTATAATTAGTACTGAACACTCAACATCATTACAAGTGAACAAAACTGGAGACTCTGAGGATGTGTGGCCTCTCTGGACACTCTCCCTCTCAAGGTCTTCATTACTTTGACCCAGGAATCCGCAAGACCATCACAGTGCCCCTGCCCAGCACATAATGGTGTCATGCAGTTATGATCAAAGTCTCCGTGGCATTTCAGTGTTCTACCCTAGTGCTTATTATGCTTTGCTCAATGTCAGCTCCATGTTCTTCTAACCCTCTGCTCGAAGTTGTTTCTTATCTAATATTTTTTCCACATAAACTGTTTTGAAACAGTTCACATTTTTACAATTTTCCCTAAAGGACCCATTCCATTAGTACAGCCTAGGATGTTTGTAGTATTTTATATTCCACTTGTTGACTCACGGGGAGAGTTTGCTGGGACTGAATCATAATGAATTTGCTGGGTTGTGTTATGATGCCATTCAGAGGTTGACACCGTAACAGAACCAGGGGCCTATTAGTCTACAGGACATTAACCAACATGTATGTTGCTGTGTTTTGTTTTGTTTTCCTTGCAGTCTCTCTCTCTCTCTTTACTCTTGTAATCCACATCTTGTTTAAATGGTTCATGAACATCTTATGACCATTTAACTGTTACACTGATGTATGGATGTGGCATGCAATTGGAATTTGGAAAAGGATATTCACTTTAAAAATGTGTTCTTTCCTTGAATCTGATTTGTGCAGCCGGATGCAACATCTGTTAAATTTAAACTTTTGCATCATATCATGTAAATTACAAGTATTATTAACTGGCTGTGATCATCTTAACTGTATGTGGAAATCACCTTAACCTGGGACAAAATTGATCAAGTTCTATTGGCAATGGTCAATTCCAGATGTAAAATCATGGAAATTAACATGTATTAATCAGCAATAATAATATGCAGCTGGAGCTGATTATCTTATATAAGAGAAGATAAAATATTTTAGAATTCTGTTAAATTTGGTGTATTTGTGGGCAATATACTAACATAATCTGCTTTTTCATACTAGATATTAGACTATACAAAACAGTATAAATATATCCTAGTTTTATATTTAATGCCTTTTGTAAAGTTGTGCTAGTATTTATATTTATCCTGTCAGTTGCAACGTAGCTGCACCAGCTTCTCCTTCTGTGTCTCCAAGAAAATCCAGTGAGCTGCAGATTCACAAGAAGACAGGTAAGCAAGGGCTGGTGGCTATCTGTAGGAGGGTTGCAAATAATTTACTTTCTTCTTCTAATCTTTTACTATAATAATTGCTTTTAAAATTAGTAACAGAAAAATAGAGAAATCAAGTATTTATATTATATTCTAAAGAGAGGCATACATATTATGTTGCATTCAAGTTAAAGGCTTACAAATTGTCAGTATAATCTCGTAGCAAGCCATCCAAATATATTTCAGTCATGGTTAAACGGTTTAATCAACTGTTTGTTAATTGAACTGTGCATTGTGTGTTCTGTTTCACTCATTTTGGATAAAAAATTTTGATTACATGAATATCTCTTCGATTTTCTTTCTTTTTTTTTTTTATTTAATATGCTTCTGCACATTGACTTCAGGAGGATTTTCTACAGTTCAGTGTCAGATCAGACTCAAAATTCTGGTCTTCTTTTGGATGGATTAGTACCTATGTTATATTGTAGGAATAAATCTTCTGTGGCAAATATGTTTAATTTAGCATTTACCCTCTGAGATAATTGTGTTTTCCACTGGAAACCTTGAAGCTTTGAGACTGTGTGAAAGCTGCGTAGTCAGTGGATCTTTTTTCCATCTGTTGCCAGTCTTTCTTGCAGCACTGGGGCTCCTCTGCTCATTTTGTTTTACCTGAGAGCACCTCTAAATATTAATGTGGTCCTCTGCCTGAATTACAGCCTTGAAGGCAAGCCAGCTCTCTCAGCATTTGTCTACCTTACTCTCTCCTTTGCTCTTTCTCCTCCAGCTTCCCTCGGTGTCACACTTCACCACTCCTGGCTCAGTCTTTCCATCCTGAAGGTTAATTTCTGATGATATCAGATGTGATGGGTTGTTGGCTCTCATTCTTCTCTCTCATGATTTTATGATTTTAATCCTGCCACTTGAGCAAAAGCCCCTCTTTTATTTTGCCTGGTGGATGGCATTTGGAAGCATTTAGTTTCACAAAGGTGTGAGGTTGAAAGCCAACCTGAAATCTGACACTGACATCTATCTGAGCTATCTAGCATCAGATAAATTAATCTTTTGTGACAGTAGCCAACACTGAAACCAGCATGACTTCAGAGATTTACATTTCTTGTATCACTATGATTCTCCCGCCTTTATCGGTGCAATGAATCTAGTTTGAGCGGGATAAACAAGCTCACTGGCTTGGCTGAGGCAAGGACCTTAACAGGAGAATTGCTGTTTGCTGTTTTGGAACAGCATCAAAAAGGTGCCAACAATATAAAAATTCAGCCTACTTACACACAAGTTATCACCTCGGTGATATTCTCAAAAATTATGAGATGTGTAAGTGAAGTGATGTAAGAAAATCAAAGCTCACAGTAACAAAACAAATGCACCTCAGGTTTCAATTGACTCTCTTTTTTAAATCATTTCAATTTGTTTTAGTTGAACATTTATGCCATCAAAGGCATGATTCACTCGCCCAAATATTTGCAAACACGTGAACCCAAACTGTGTGTGCAGTGCAATTATCCATCAGTAATCTAAGCCAATTGCACAGTCACAGTAGACATTCTGACATCCTCTTCAATGCTCAATTATGTCAGCATGAAATATTCTTACAGCAAATCAATGTTTTATGTATAGTATGTCTTAATAGGACTTCAATACACAAGGATCCTGCATAGATCTTATTAGTTAGATGATTAGAAAGAATTAAGCTAGAATGGAATCATTGATGAGGACAGACAACTATGCTGCCAGGTGAAGTATTAATATAAAGATGTGTATATATGTAAGTAAGTTTTAATGTGTTCTTGAACACAAGGATTCCTTGACTGAACTGATATAAAATATTGTTGACAGGGAAAATTGTATTAGCTTTAATTGCTCTTACATCTCTATATATCATTGTGACCTAGCAATTAGTTTTACATCTTGCATGTTGCACCAACCCTAGCCTGTCCTCATCTATTAAAATTATACACCCACTAATTAATAAAAGTCACGCTGAAAATATGCAATGGGGAGGGAGAGGAGGTCTTCAAAACAAGACGACAGTCTGTGTGAAAGGGGCTCCAAATCAAGCTCAGTAGCAGTCGCTGAGATAAACAAACATGTAATTAAAATCTTCAAGCTACATTATAAGCAACATGAGCAAACGTATCGCCTCCTCCATGTCACACTGTGAGCTCACACTGGCAGCAGCAACAAGAGACAAAACAACCGGTACTCATCCATTTGAAATGAAAACTGGGAGATGTGGTGCAACAGAGGAGGAAGTGACAGCTGGTGGAGAGATTTCAGTGATGCTGGTGACAGGAAAACGGTGAGCATAGCCTGGATTTTAAAGGGCAGACATTTGGGAGAGACACAGACACCTCTCCATGGTCTCATGATAGAGATTTGTAAAGACAGAAACAGTTAAGGTGTGTGAATGTCCTCAGTTAAATTTATGGCAAGTCCTCATGAAACAAAACAAAACATTTAATGGAACTGAAAGGGCATGCAAACTAAGATCCAAGCACACAGACAATTCTGACCAGTTACAGCAGAATCACAAGCAACAGTCTCGTGGTAGAAATGTATGCATGCATAATACCAATGCAGCAATATGTCAATTATGAAGGTGGAAAATAAAGATTTCTATAATGTGATAAACATTTTCAGTTCCCAAAGTTGTTGTGAGGTCATGAAAGACTTGAAAACCAGAAAGTCTTGCCCAAGAACTCAAATCAACAGATTACAGTTTCTGACAGTTTCACAACCTGACATTAAACTAAGCTGTCACAACATATTTCACTACAGGACACTTAAAAGTTCAGACCTTACACTAGAAATGTAGAGAGAAAGCAAGCAATTTTTCATTTGGTGGCAACAAGCACTCAGTGACCGAGAAGAGGAAAAACATGCTAGCACGGTCACCAAGTGTTTGTTGTTCAAACAGGTTTTTTTGTGGAGAATTTTACTAATTTGCATTTTTTACTTCCTGTTTATGTCAATATTTTACACTTAGTTGTTTTTATCTTTTTTATGTTTTAAAAAAGTACAGTGCTTTGTGACTGTTTGTAAAAAGTGTAATAAGTTAACCTTACTTACTTAAACCTTACTTACCGTACTTAAACCAAAGACGGGCAACTCTAGCAAGACCGGACTTGTGTTTCGCCAGCTGCTTCAACTGGATGGTGGGATTTGGAGAAAAGAGAGAAAAAGGAGGAATTATATTTTTATTATTATTATTAATAATAAAAAAAAACTTTTTTACATATTCATTTATGTCTTCGATAAAGAGTCAGCAACAAAAAATAATCAAGAAAACAAAGTGTTTATAATAACATAAAATGCACAGTGCATTAATAAGATATTCTGTTTAGTTCCAAATCATTGATCCGTCCACATTCCATCACTGTGATTCAAATAAATCTGTTAATTACATTCACATTGAAATAAATGAAGAAGAAAGTAATCTGTATAATTTGTTGCAATAAAAGAATCAAAATATTTCTATCCTCTTTAAATTAGTTTTTTGCAGAATTTTTTATTTTTTTTCTGAGTACAGAAAACATGTATTTTGTGGGGGATTAACATTTAATTAAACCTAGCATTAGCGCTCCACCATAATAACTTTCTCTCTTCCACTTCACGCTATCACTTAATAGCTCTATTGGGCTGCCACAAAAGCAGAAATGCTTTCAACTGCTGAGTGCCTTTGTGGTCGGTAATACAGTAGCTTTATATGTGCACAGGGTCTAATTTAAATGTGACCCTTGATACTGAAAAAACATTTGAAAAGATTTCTAAACTTACTTTAGAGATGTGTTAATTCTCTCTTAATGCTGTCATCTCTGTGTTAGGAGTTGTGAATAACAAGTGTAATTTTTCTTTCTTGCTGTCATCCTTCATGCCATTCATCAGATGCGCAGAGCTGCATCTTCACACCTGCAGTCAGGTGGAAACATCTCCGACTTTGTCATTTAGAGGCAGTACTCATTAGAGCTAATAAATTTAATTCAGGGAAAAGGCTTGAGGGCTGAAATGTTCAGCTCAGCACGTTATCTAGAAACCCATATAATTCAAAGGAAACAATATGTATTAATAATATATTGCAAAATGCATCCATTTTCAAAAGATGAAGCAAGTGACTCCTGAAAGCATTAATGAGGGTGCTTTGGGCAAAGTGAACATTGTCAAGATCATTACTTCCAAGACTCAGCCTCGGGAGCTGCACCTTGTGTGGCACCACTGAAATGTTCATTGAGCTTGTGAATATTCTATATTCAGTCTTGAAGTGCTTTTGAATATTGTGAAATCAACCAGTTGTGCATTTGTTCTACCAGTCAGAAACATTATGTGTGCATAACTGCAACCAAGTAGTAATATTTTAAAAGTGCTTCAATGTCGCTCTTTGTCTGCAGCTCAAAAAAAATGACAGAACTGGGACCTTGGTGGTCCCCATTAAAGGCCATATCTCATTTCATCTACAGTCAGTCTGAAGACTCTCCATTCATAGTAAGAAGTAGGTGGGTGGGGGCGGATTTGCACTTTTCAGGTTCTGTATATTTGCAGAATGAGCCTCGTGGGCTTATACTTCAAAGGGCATCAGAGAAATGCATTAACTAGTCTATTCCTTCCCAAAGCTGTCATTTAAAACCAAAGCTCCTCACCAGGGCTTAAGAATATTTACAGGTGGTGTATTCCTCTTCATGGTAGTTAACTAAATTTTCTTGGAAAACTAACTGACTTGAACTGAGGCCCGTAAGAAAAAAGTTGCAAACAGGCAACAGTGTCAGAGGTGCGACAGTTAATCACAATATTCCGTTGCTTTTTGTCCTACCAAATGTCACATTTGGCTCTGAGGGAGCAGAAAGCAAAAGAGTTCAGTGCACACCTGTCTCACTTTTTCCCCTGCACTCTTATCTTTTGATGACAGGAGAAGAGCCAACGATAGCAAGCCTTTTGTATTCCCTAAGAGGAAATGACAGCGAGTGTTTTAGCAGACGTGTGTTCACCTAACCTGCAACCAGCACAGCACCCCGATGGCAAAGGGCACTGGAGCTGTCCTTGTGTCTCTATGGAAATAGCCCATCCTCTCCTGACCCCTCCCTGTCTACAATCTCTGTAAAGTAAAGCAGCTTGACAGGAAGATTAAGCTAAGGGGGGAGCTACGGAGAGAGAAAATGGGAAAAAAGAAAGCCAACATAAGGGAGGGGTTGAGTTATAGTGGGAGGGAGAGAAAAGGAGGAGATGGAAGTGTGCTGCTCCTTTTCTCCTTTAATGCTGAAACAGTCTCAGGAGCTGCCCCCCCCAGCAGAGGGAGAAAAGCATGATGAATAATTAACTTCAAGAAATGTCGCAAACGGCTGAGAGAAGTGTAATCATTTTTCTGTTGGGTTTAGAGATATGGGTTTTTTTGTATTTTTTTTTCTTTCTTCCTCTCTGCCCCGTAATGCTGCATGCGCTACACTGAGACTTTGAGCACAGGACGACAACCCGTCCCCTAAAAGCATTGAATGCTTTCCCATACATACTTTTCAAATAAAAGCAAATAAATCATTAATTTTTGGGCCTTTTAGCTGTATCACAGAGGCATCTCACAGAGGTCTTCTACATTTTTTATCAAGTCATTGATGTCAGTCTCATTCACTGGAAAATCAAATTTAAAGAAGTGGAATCTCTGGTGGTAATGGTTTAATCAATGTCAGGAAGGCTTGAGCTTTGTTTTCCTTTAGTTTTGAAGGAATACAACATGCCCTCACTGAATGAATGAATCAAAATGACAAACTACTGTCTTTAAGTTCTAAACAAGTTAAATTTGCCCCCTTACTGCTGAAAAACAGGGCTCAGAAAATGAGTTATGGATTACCATGACCTATTTTAATGGGGTAATTGCAAATATATATATATATATTTATATATATATATATATGCCTTTTTTTAATTTTTTATTTTTTATTTTAATGGATTTATTTCCAAAGAGGGCAGGTTTCTGGCTCCTTTGTGTATCAGTGTTATAAAAAATATATTATCTGTGTGATTTTCACATGTATCAGAGATAATATTTTGTATACATTTGTATACAATAAGCCCTGCGATGGACTGGTGACCTGTCCAGGGTGTACCCTGCCTTCACCTGAAACACTGCTGGGATAGGCTCCA
>JBAMHW010000021.1:7462418-7472703 GCA_037177495.1 Rhadinocentrus ornatus | reverse complement strand
CTGTAGACAGGAGACAACGTACCAGAAAGGGCAGCAGAGGACGCCAACGAGTACAGGATGAACCATTCATGACAGTTACATCCTATTTCCAGAAAATGTATAGTGTTGAGATGCAACCGAAATAGCTTTAAATTGTCTGGTGAGAACAATGGCGATGCTTTGTAATGGATTGTTTTGGTCTGTGTCTGGTCTTTTCCCTGCAGGGCTAAAGCAGATCCATGCCTTGTCCATCCAGGGGAACTATGAGCTGCGTATCGACTTGGAGGACTTTGAAAATAGCACAGCATATGCCCAATATGGTACCTTTGGAGTAGGCCTCTTCTCTGTGGACCCTGATGATGATGGATACCCTTTGACTGTTGGCGACTATTCCGGCAATGCAGGTATGTGCAGGACTGAGTGAACTCATTAAGACTGTTCACTCTGATAAGAACAAATTCCATTTTTGTTTAGCAAAAAACTTTTTTATCTAACTTCAAAGCTAAAAGATCAGTGGGTAAAACCTCCAGCCAGCTCTGCTTTTAAGTATAATAACAGGTTATTTTACAGTGCAGAAGGTGTGCCCACTTGTTAAACCATAGTTAGGGAGCAGAGACATTAGAGGTGCAGCTAGAGTCTGTCTCTGCTCCCTTACAATCAGATCCAAGCCAGCTACCTGTCACCTTGATTAAATTACTGCCAATTAATTGGACTGCTTGACCTGCAGCGTAAACAAAAACCTGCTGCTGAAATGAAGAAGCAATTTAAAGAACCTGTGGGGAGCTCTGCTTTGAGAACACAGAGCAAATGTGGACAGAGACTGTATGAAAGATACAGCAGGGAGGAGGTGTGGAAAGGTGGGAGGTTGGATGATAGGAAACTAGGATGGGAGAAGGGACAGGGACAAGGAGAGGAGAAGAGCATTAAATAGAAGATTGAGATATAGAGGCATAGCTTTACTATATTAATATTAGATAATTAAAAAAGGTATATGTATAACAGTTTATTCTTCAGATGTGATGCTTGCAAAAAGTCCACAAATGTTCCTGGTTCATCGTCATCATGGCCTCACCTTAACCTTGTTTGCCTGTTTGACTTAAGTCAAATTTAGGGAACCCAAGCTCTCTCAGTATAAGGATTCCATGTTAGCCTCCGTCTCTGTATCTGTGCTGTTATCATTATTAGTAGTATTATCACTCCTATTCTTGTGTGGCTGCTTCCCGATCAGCTGTCAGGTGCTCATTTGCACTGGGAGCCGCTGGATCTTAATGGGCATCAGAGGAGGCAGCCAGCCCCGAGCCGCCAAGGTGACATCCCCTGCCTTGTAAATTAGCCTTAAAGTGCTACTGTTTTCTTTTTTTGTTGTTGTTGTTTTTTCAACTTTATACACCCCTGGACGATTCATCTCATCGGTAACAACAGTGAGCTGTTTCTTTATCCCCCTTTTTTTTTCTTCTAACATCAAACAGCACAAACATGAACATCAGACATGCTTGTCAAATTATTTTTCCAACTGAGTGGTTACCATAGTAATGGCAAATGGAGAGTGGGACAGAGAGTAAGGAGCTGGGCGGCCACATCCTGGGCAATTAAGTGCTGTTTGATGCCCTCATGAGCTGTTAGCCATCACCTGATTACTGGTGAGCCGACTTTCATTCTGCTCACAGCTTTGTCCTTTCTCCTGCACTTCTAGGGCCAGTGTGAAACCTGCTTTAGAAAGAAATGGGAAAGAAATAATGAAGGGAGGGTATGAGGGACTTTATCACATATTATGAGCTCTTTGAACATCCATTTGCTGAAAACGTCTGGCCTACCACAATATCTAAGAGAATGCTGCTTTCATTTTACGCGTAAGCCTCTTAGAGCTGTGGCTTTTAAAGCAGTCATCATTGTTGAGAGTTTGCCAGCAAGAAATCTTTACATGGTCGAAAGATGTTTCCAGCTCAGCTGTTTGATTGTGCGGATCAGACTTACTACCCAGACCATGATTAAGGGCACTTGGCTGTGCCGCATCCCTGCAGTGGTCCTACATCACTGTCATATTCACAATCGTGGGATGCAGGAAAGAATTCCCTCTCATTGATTATACTTTTAAAACCGTTTAGAAAAATGCAAGAAAGAATGAAATCAGGATATGAGCTCACGTGTCTTAAATGCATCGTTTTTCTTTGCTAAAACCTTTGTGTTTATTGACTTGCAGACATCCGGATAAAACCATCGGGGATGCATTATTAAAAGACATAAAGGTCACAATGGAATCTTTGATGAATTGGCAAAACCGTCTGACCTTCCTTCTGAGATAATAAGAAGAAATTCTACAGAAAAGTGTAGAGCCTTATGCTTTATTCTTTCAACTCTGTTTATTAAAACAATTACTTAAATAGTCATGCCATTTTGAAGTTGATGTAATGCAATAGCTGTTATTTAGAACACATTTATAGTATTTAATGTACCCATATTTAAAAAAAAAATGTCTTCTCTTTGCTAATAAAAAAAACATCTGTATATTTTAGGTGATTCTCTGCTGAAGCACAATGGAATGAAGTTCACCACCAAGGACAGGGATAATGACCACTCCGAGAATAACTGCGCCTCCTTCTACCACGGTGCATGGTGGTACCGAAACTGCCACACCTCCAACCTTAACGGCCAGTACCTGCGTGGTCAGCACACCTCCTACGCCGATGGCATCGAGTGGTCCTCCTGGACTGGTTGGCAGTATTCCCTCAAGTTCTCCGAGATGAAGATACGTCCCACCCGTGACCCCGACAATAAATAAAACTAACAATGGAAAAAGGAGAATTGAGAAGACATTTTTGAAACATTACAAACCACAATTTCTGACAGCTAGATGGAGTTACTTGTCCTGATATTGTTTAATCACTTAAACCATACCTCTAAGTTTAGTTGACTCTGCAGTTTGCCTTGTAACGTCCTCCATTTTGCTCCTCTTATCTCCATCACTCAGCTACTAGTCATGCTGGCTGCCATAATCCTTTGTGTGATCCCATTCTTTGAGTAATATTCTAACCATGATGTCCTCATCTTTTATTTTTGCATTCATGAAAACAGCATACCAGAGTTCCAAGACCGCAGTACACTGCGCTAGCTTTACTCAGTCCAGCCATCATCTTCAGGAATCACAGACCAGTGATAAACTCATCTGACCTTTCATCTGTGTTGGCATGGCACTCCGACGGGCTCAGAACAAGACAAACCCTTCAGAAATTATGAGCAGAAGATGCAAATTCTCAAGTTTCACCTGTGAGAAGTAAAAGGCACAGCGGTGCTCCATATTACATTTACATCCTTTATCTGTGTGAATGAGACCCAGCAGGGTAGTGGCAAGAAGTGCGGGCTTTCGATAATGAGAGGAAGACTTGAGAAAATGAGGAAAGAGACTGACAAGAGTTAAATTGGTTGGAGGAGAGAGGGGCAGAGTGCATCAAAGTAGGGAGAGGAAGTGGGAAAAGATACAAAATGGATGAAAAAGACAGAAAGAGAATAAAAAAAAAGACAATGGAGGATCTCATTCATCTAACTTGGACCATTAGGGAGCATATTGGGCACTTTGTCTCATCAGCCTGCCAGCTGAGTACTGGCCAATTGATTCAGCACTCACAGATGGTAACCCAGCACTTTGTGTGTAGATGTGTGCGTGTGAATGTGCATGTGTGCGTGTCTGACAGAAAGACAGACAGACGGAGAAACAGAGCTCTCTTAGAGATCAGTTTTCTGTCATGGATTTAGAAGAGTATCTTGACTGTGATGACAATGTTAAGCACAGAGAGACAGAAGATGACACATGACTGCCATACTTTCACTAAATCCCCATAAGTCGTGGAAACATGAAATTACAAGGCATGTAAGATATGTTCTCTATAAGAAAAGAAAAGGTTGGACAGACACACAATGAGACCTAGGAAAGAGATTTTACATGCCACATTCCTTTGTATTCTGTTTGGTAATGTTTTTCTACTTTCCAGGTGATTGTTATGGGATTTTCTAACATGACACTTTCTACTGTCATGCAAAAACAGTAAAACATGCTGTAAAATAAGATTTGACTCTCTTCACCACTTCCCATCTTTTTTTTTTTTTTTTCTGTTTCTTCTTCGTAGAAATTCTGCAATGTGTCATGGCAAAAATCAAAACTGCCTAAAGCAAAGATAAAGAGAACAATACGCAAATAAAAAAATGTTGTGAAGAAAACAACAAATCAATATGTGCAGTGCAATTCCATCTTCTCAGTATTTTTCTTTGCTTTTAACTTGGTCAATCAGCTTCTTTTTTTTTTGCTTTTTTTGGATGGTGTAAGAAAAGCTTTAAAATATCTGTAGATTTTACTGTACAGTGTGTATGACTTTCAGAGCATGTGATTTGTTTCTTACTATGCTAAAACACAGAAAGCTTGAGCACATGGACTTAAACATCCACCTGTTTAAAAGATAAAAGAGAACTTTTCTTCAACAAGACAGGCACTTGTCAGCTCCAAAGCTTGAATGCGAGTGACAAGGAGGAAGATGATTATCCCTCAGGCACATGCTCGTTAAAATATGCAGCACAAAAAGTTGTTTTCAGTGAAATAATATGAATAGATTTCAAACCTAATTTTGGCACAAATGCTGCCTTGCTGGACATATGTGATGGCTTTGGAGTCTTGTGGAAGTAACACAAACAGCTTTGAGCGTGTGCTGAAGGGCTTCACTACAGCTGACAGTGAGTTCATGTGCAGCACCGAGCAATGCTGCGCTGAATACCTCTGACGCTTAAACAGCTGTGAGTGTTTCTGTCATCGCCAGTGCTCTGAAGGATCTCCCCTCGCTGTGTACGACTCCGCGGCACCTGAGCTGTGTACAGTACATACAGCTACGCGTCATGACTAGAAGGACTGCTGCCACCTTCTTTCATCAAAGCACAGACACTTGTCAAGAAAAAAAATATGCTGATGTTAATATGGCACAAGGGTTTGAGATAATGTCAGAGGTTAGAGTCAATTTAAGCTGGAACTTTGAGAAGTCACATAAGGAGAAAGAGCTGGACTGTGTGGGTGAATGTAAGCAAACCTGTGTGTGTGTTTTTGTTTGTGAGCGTGCTTGACAGAAGCCTGTGTGTTTGTGTACACAAGTGTGCATCTACAATGTCTCTGTGTACACATATGGGCACATGCTTTAGTTTGTACATGCCTGTGTGCACGAGCCAGACAAGAGAGTGGGAGGCTGAGTATGTCTCAATGTGGAAATTTCAAGTAATGTGATGCTTGTGTACAACTCGCCTCCCCTGCTGTTTGTGTTGATAACAGAGAGATTTACATTATTATAATGAACTATTACTTATTGTGATTGTGAACCCATAAGAGTGGAGACCACCTTCTGGTACTGTGTTAAACTGCGCCTGTACCCTAAAACCCTGCGAACCCACTCCCAGATTTTTTGTTCACCTCCACACAAACATTGTGCACACTGTATATGTTAATGTTGCCCCTTGTTTTTTTAATGTGTGGACATCTATTATTTGCCAGGCCCCATTTTTGTATTTTTGTTGCGTGAAAGCCTTTACAGTCACTCCCTCTCTGCTGCAGCTTGCTAAGATTCCAATGGAAGAGAAGATTAAAGAGTGAAATCAGAGGCTCTAATCAATCCGAGTTACCCTACTCATTACAAAGCATCAGCGCCCTCTTTATTGATCCTCCAGGTCCCCAAACCTTCTATATTTCTTAGAGTGTACCTTCTCAATTGCCTTAGCCTCTGCTGCCAACCCTCCTCCCCACTCCCAGCTCCTAAATTCTCTCCTTTTTATCAACTTCTAAATCCCATCCCCTTTAATGCGGTTTTTAATGTTTTTTGTCTTTTTTCCCCCCACTCCCACACTCGCTCTCCTCTCCTTCCCATCCTTCCGTCCTCCAACTCCTTCATTTCCAGTGTAGAACTAACTTTCTCTTTGTTTTATTTTTGGTGAAGTACAATAGATTGTTTTGCTGAATCTTGATACTGTGTTTTAATGTTCTTGTCAACATTTAATAAACATTCACATTTTATAAATGGAGAATACCATGAATTGTGTGTGCGTGTGTGTGTGTGTGTTGTTTCTTAGCTCAACAGGAGTGTGTTTGTCATCCAGTTTTTTGTTTTTTTTTACCTGCACATCCTGATATAAAATATTAAGACATCTATAGCACAAGGTAGAATTTAAACATCCAATCATCCATATTTTGGAAAATCAAGACGTTTGTTTTTTTAAGTTTCAGCTTTTTTTTTTTTGTTGTTGTTTTTTGTTTGTATTTTGCTTGTTTGTGTTTGTTGTTTTTTTTATGGCTTAGGCTCTGCTGTGTTATTATCTTTAAGAAACAAAAAAATTCTGCTGTTATGCAATACAGTGGGGATGGAATGTAAAGGGACCACACCTATTCTACTACATTATTCTGCAGAGCTATAATTTGGCCTTAAATACAAGTAACAAATAGCCCATTTTGCATTTAACATGTTATCTGATGATGTTCATAAAAGTCTTCTTTTTTCATCACATACACTCCTAATAGTCACATAGAAAATAACTAGAGTTTTGATATTTAAGAAAGCTGCAGGCTGCACAGTAATGTGGTGGTTAGCACTCACAAGAAGAAGATTTCAGATTACATCCTACCCTGTAGCATTTCTGTGTGGACTTTGCATGTTCTCCCCTGGCATGAGTGGGTTCTTTCCAGGTATTCAGACTTCCTTCCACATTCCAAAACTATGCATGTAAATTTCTTCTTTACTCCCTGTGCAACCTGTCCAGGATGTACCCTGCCTCTAGCCTGATAACAGTGGGGGTAGGCACCCCACAACCCAGCAGAGATAAAGGATGGATGAATGGATGGATACAATACAATACAATCTTTACATGGGCTTTACATGGGCTGTGATTACTGTATTTATTTCTGATGAAAAACTGGCAAACACAATTATTCTCACTCCCAACTTGTTGCATATTGACACTTTTTAGAAACCTGCTACATTGGTTTTAGATGAAGCAGATATCTCCAAAGCATGCCTTTTGGACATGCAGGATAATGAAACAGTAGTGGGATACATCACCATAGTAACAATGAGAATGTTACCCAAGCTATTCTGCAGTAAATTGTTGTTTATTTTTATTCATATTTCTATAACCTTGAAGTTATATTATAAATCTCAAATAGATCCTGAAGTACCTTTTATGTGTAGTACTTGTACTGTTGTAAATTACAGAACATTAGAATCAAGACTGAGAAAAAAAGTAGGATCAGCAAAGCCTCATGGGTTCATGTCCATCCAAGCCCTTTGTTGTTGAGTAGTCAGCATTATGGACATTTTCCTCTTCCTATTTACATTTGGCACAGCTTCTGCTTCACCTACCACTTCATTTAATTTTCAATATGCAGCTGTAGAGCAGATCCCCTCACATTGAAAAGACTGTTGACCAAGCATCTATTTGTCATGTGATTGGTAAAATGCTAGAATATATTTTTTTTACATATATTTTCTTATCTATTCATAAGAATAGATGGGAAATGGGTTATTTCACTAATAAAGCAGAAGCAAGAAGTAATTGCAGTTTATAAAGGAAAAAAATAAATTCCTTTCTTGATCAATTTTCACCTTAACGTGCCTTAATGCAGCTGGACCCCAGAATGCTCTGTGTACATGTTCAGCTGGAGAAATGGCAGGATTATTGTGATTTTATTTCACACTAACTACTGGTAAGTTGGGGTTTCAGAGATAATTGGTGTATGACAAAATGAGCATGCATCTTTATGTGTGCATTGGTGTTTATTTGTGATTCACAGTGTAAGCTGCTGATGTTTGATGGATACCTTGTTTTGTCATACACCCTCTTGATATGGACCAGTTTGATAGCACTGCCATTTTACAAAACAGCTTACAAAAATATGACCTTTCAATAGAATGGTGTTTTCCCTTTTACATAAAGCATGCAATACTTTCTTTGCTGCTTTGAAAATAAGTAATTTCTCTCTAATTTGTATCTCAGTGCAGTTTTGTTATGCATCCAACAAAGGAACAAATTGTCAATCTGAATTTAATTCTAGACTTCAGTATTGATTGACATGATGATTGTGCTAAGAATGAATAGAAAAGTCTCCGGATGCAATTTTGTTCAGCAGTATTAGGTTTCTGGAAAAGTTTGAATTGTAGATGCGTGGAAAAGATGGTTTGCCAAATGGTCAGTATAACATCCTTCATTTTAACTTGTTGCTAGTCACATGTTGAATTATTAGTAGTACACAGCTTAACAATAAACACATGCACCCCTTGTACCAGTTTAGGCATGTTGTTGGATTTGGGAGCGAAATTCAGGGTTAAGCTTTATAGGCTTCAGGTCCATGACCCCCTGCCTTCTGAACAGCAAAGAACAAAGTAGGGGGGTAATGGAGGAAAGAATAGTGCTGTTAAAAAAATAAATAAAAAACACAATTCAAGGTTAGGAGAATTAAAATGTCTGATTCGCTGAAACAAACAAGAAATCCTGCAGAATGCAGAAAGAATGTCAATTCAATTTAGCAAAATAAACATTTCACAGAAAAACTCCACTGTTCCCTGCTAACACAAGACATAAGTAAATTAATTATTAATAAAATCTGCAGTTAAATATTAATTATGCTTCTGAGAAAACAATAACATATCACAGTAGAGTTACTGTATTTAAACAGCACGTTTAATGTGCTTGTGGAAGCTTGTTAGTACTAATTCATTCATTTTACACATTATTCTCAGCACCTTCCAGGTATTATTTCATCTTTTCATCTCTTTTTTTGTTATTAAATTAGCTTTTCCATAGAGAGTTACATAACATATGATTAACAGAAACACATAACTTTTACTAGAGATAATGTTAGCAAAGAACAATTGTATTAATCTCCTGTTCCTGTGAAGAAAATACTTTTATGCAACTCTCCAACTCTATCTGTTGGGTGTATGGTGTGCCATAATTGTACATCATGATTTTTTGTAGTCTGAGTTATCCTTCTTGACAACTCTTTTTTCTTTTGAAGATCATTTTCTGTAATTTAGTTTATAAGAGCGCCTATCAAGCATCGCTACTCCAGAGAGAGAGTCTAATCATTCCAAATGTTGAACACGCGACCTACAATCCTCCTGTTGTTTTGAAATCCTGCACCACAATGCAACCTGCCACTGATTATAATTTAAAGGGTCTGTGTGCGGCAAACAGCAAAGCCAGTATGATACATGCCGTAATTGCCTTGAAGGAGCATTAGTCATGATATGAAGTGTGTGTGTTAAAGGAGTAATACAGGAGTTGAATGACTGTCATCTGATCAAGATTTTAATTCAAAGTTCAAAAGACAGCAAATGATGGCAGTGATTGAGTTTCTATTTCAGGAGAGATACTACATGCTCAGGGGTTTGTGCCTGCAGGTGGTACTGTCTATTGAGTCCCTTCAAAGTGCACAAATTTAGTTAAAAATATGGTTTAGTTATTTTTGGATGTGTGTCACGTTAGCTAAAATATTACTTCACGTCTTCATACAGGAATCAGTCAATAAAGAGTGACACATTTGTGTAACGTTTTGTCACATTGTATGTTGTTAGCTTTACTGTGTACCTCCTGAAGGAGCTGGATACTTTTTTTTTCCATCCTAGAAAGGCAATTTTGCTATTGACTGTACAAAAATGATGTGAGTATCCTCCAGTGTAGAAGCATGAATGATTAAACCCACACTATTGCCAAAAGTCAACATAAGTTAAAACTGTGGGTAGATTTATGACTAAAGCTGTGTGTACGCTAAAGCAGAAATGCATTTATGCTTTATTTCAGTTTGTTTTATAACGCAGAGTGTATGTATAGTTCTAGATTGTACTTTTTAGTCATATTTCATTTGAAGCATTTGTACAAGCCTGATTTCCACTTTCACTTTTAGTCATAAATGGATGTAGACAAACACTAAATTTGTCATGTGCATATAAAAACAACAGATATACTACAACTTCATGGACATGAAAATGAAACCGACAATAAAAAAGAAGAAGAAACAATTTGGTTGCAAAACGGATGCTGAAGTGCAAATAGGGTCAATAGGACAGAATTAGAACTATGGACTGAGCACTCCGGCAAACCCTTTTATCTGCAAAGGATGAACCCACATGTGACATACTGCAGTAGAGACAATAAAGAGGGAGACAGTGACAAGCAGATAAATACAATTATATGTTAGATGTTTTCTTTGATAGTCTTTTTTCAAAAATAAAAGCAAGTCCAAAAAATTTTTTTTTTTTTTAACCTAACAAAAAAATATATATATTATTTT
>JBAMHW010000021.1:7421770-7440722 GCA_037177495.1 Rhadinocentrus ornatus | reverse complement strand
CCGTCCAAAGACATGCATGTTAGGTTAATTGGTGACTCTAAATTCTCCCTAGGAATGAGTGTGTGCGTGAATGGTTGCTTGTCTCTATCTATGTTGTCCCTGTGATGGACTGGTGACCTGTCCAGGGTGTACCCTGCCTCTTACCTGAAACAATGCTGGGATAGGCTCCAGCTCACCCCGTGACCTGCAATGGAATAAGCGGAACAGATAATGACTGACTGACTGACTGACTTGAAGCTTCAGGTTTTCTCAGGCAAACTGGTAGCTGTTAATGTAACCAAGTGTTACAGTCTAAACCTGGAAATATCTTTTTTCTTTTCTTTTTTTAAGATTTTTTTAAGATAGGGTAAAAAAAAGTAATTTATTACAAAATAATGACATATTAGACCAATTATGAATGTGTGCAGGGTTGATATCAGAATTCATCCCCATCCTTTATAGTTGGAATATCTGTCATTTATAAATGTTTTTTTTTTCATTGACCAGTGTCTCCATGCTCATGTAATGTTATTCATCCTCAAAGTTGTGACCACTTCTTTTGCAAAGCCGTCCATGCCACTCACCTTGATGGACAAATCCTTAATAATCATAACAGTTTATGATTATAGTGAGAGTGGCAACACTGAACGTCATTTAAAGGTCCCATATTATACATTTTTTCAACAATTTAATTTGGGTGTAAGAGGTCCAACAACATTGTTTTCAAAGTGTTTTACCCCAAATTCAGCCTTGGTCCTTAATTTAAGCCATTCCAAATGTGGCTCTAGTGAGCTCTTCTGAGAACAGGCTGTTTCTTTGTCTGAACCTTTAAATGTTCATGAGGGGTGCCTGTCCACGACCCTCTCTGGTAGAGGATCTGGCTTTTGCTGGCTCATCTTGCCAGGGGAGGGTGGCACTGGTCAATAACAGTATCCACTACTGGGGGCAGTATTTCCTATTGTGAGGTCACAAAGGAAAGGAATATCTCAGACTCACCCGTTTGAGCACACATTCACTAAAACGTGGAGAAAGAAAGTGAAAAAGGAGACATTTTGGGGCCTCATACACAGGCTACGAGGACACATATGACTGTTAGAAAACCTTTATTAAGTGCATTTTGCATAATATGGGACCTTTAAGTTACTTGTGTTTAGTCTTCTTTGTTTTGGTGAAATCCCACCCTTCATGCACACATCTAAACTGTCATGAACTCCAATTTTAGGAAATTTCCAATTTCCTAAATTTCAAAATCTTTTTGTGAATATGTTGCAAATAATTACACTCACATCACATCATACCATTCAGTCAGCACTATGAAATATCTGCAGGCCATGAAGAGGACACCTGCCTGTTCTGTGTCTGATTCAGAGGAAACAAAGGACCACGTGGAGTTTGGTTTTATTGAGATGTCATGGGATGATACTCCAGGTGATTGTTTAGATTTCACCAGAGAGTGTCTATTGTTAATTCTTTAAACATCCTCCATGTGTACACCCAAAGACCAGTAAATTGTTAAATTATATATTTACTTAAAAAACAGTCCAGTTAAGAGTACCACTGATTTTTAATTGGTTTGGTTGTTTTATAAGAAATGTGCATCCAGAGAAACGTATTTTCTTAAAGAGCAAAAAAATTAAATAAATAAATAAATTACAATTAAATAAACAAACATTTAAAAACATATCAAGAAGTTTGTACATGTGAATTAATTTTATTTATATTTCTTAATGAAACAAGTTAATAATGTCTTTTTATAAAATGCTGATGTTTGCTTCTGTGAACGTTTTGGGCTACCTTGTTTACTCAGGAGGTTACTCAGTGGACCAGGCATATCAGACAGTACAAATCTTGGATCTTTCTTTTTTTTGCTGGCCAAAAGGAAGAATTTGTGGTTGAATTCTAGCTACCTTTGCTTCTCGCTTTGAAGGTCCATCAACACTGCTAAGGCCCTCCTCCCACAACTTTATGCAGAGTTGGATAGTTTAAGCTAAACAATCTCATAAACAATTAAGTTTGTAGTATCCATGCTGTGTGTCTTATTTCCCCAAAGTCAGTTTTGGCTTCTGTAAACTTTAAAGTCCACACTTTCACAAGCCAAGTCCTTCAAAGGCTGCAGTCCCACATGTAAAGCATGTCTTTTATTTCTTTATGTTTGTATGTGACAGTGATTGAGAAAGTTTGGACACCTGTGTACAGCTGGACTGTGGGATACTGAAAGAATATGGAGCTCTACATGCTTCAAATAACTCAATAAATTTTGTAAAGCAAAACTAGTGTCTTTTTTCTTTGTGATATGGTTGCTGAATGAAGTAAGATAAAATTTGCATACTATATTTGTTGTGGTAAATAGTGTAATATTTTTTTTTTACCCATACAAAGCTGCTTAAACAACAAACACCATAAATACCATTATTCTTCACTTCATCTCTCATCACACAGTCTGCTATAAACCCTTACCATGATGATTGATGTTTGTGAACCTTTACAATTTTAAGATGGTCAAAAGTTACAGAAGCAACGTTTTAGTTTTAGGTGTTGTACTGGATTTGATCCTAAGATTTGAGCTTCCCAGGTATTTTTTGTTGCTTAATTTGGATACACCTCATAGTTATGAGCTTCGTTTTTGGTTGCTTATTTGAACAATGGCAAATGATCATTGTTTATATTACTTCTTTTTCCAATGAAGATTCATATGATATCTGAAGGGCTCAGTAATACAAGCCTTTTCCTGATATAAACAGTCCTTTCACTGACATTTACCAAAAGTATTGTCTGACTTTGTACTTTATTTTTATTCCTCCTGAGAGCCTTTTGAGAGAGTGTGACTTGACCTCATGTTTCTCTATGTGTGTCTCTGGCAACCCTCCAAACAGTTCAGTTAACTCACTGCTTGGTAAGCAAAATGTCTCTCTTCTAAGCATGGCTGTTTTCATTAGGGATCACAGTCTTTAACAAGATAAGTAATTTTAGACTTCTATTGTTTCTGACATGGCAACCTTTTCTCTTTTTTTTGTTTAATTTCCTCTTGTACAGCATGCATTCAGCTACTTCAGTAATGCAATCACTGTTTTTCCCTTTTCAACTTACTTTCTTGTGCAAACCCTTCCTAAAGTCCTTGCTTGAGCCTAAACCTGAAGCTTTGGATTTATCAACGGATCTATGATCCAAGTCTTTCCTTCAGTCGCAAGCTTTGGGTCGTGACCAAAGTGATGAAACTGCAAATACAAGGCATTGGAATGAGTTTTCTTTGCAGGTATAGGTTAGGGAGTGCAGATACTCTGATGCCCTCTCTAAGCTCCGAACATCTTCTTGCAACAGTTGCTACTTTATGTTTAATGGAGCCTGCTAAGGTGTTAAGGGCATCTCTCTCCCAGAAGCCTTCCTGTTGAGGGATTCCAGACACGTGCAACTGGAAGGAGGCCCACAAAACCCAGGAGAGATCATTTATTCCAACTATAGTCAAAAAAAATGTGTCTGTTTTAACTTGAACCTTGAACCTTTTGGACTAGATGAAGGATGACTGAACTGATGAAAGTTTGCTCCCTCTGAAGCCAGATTTCAGATCAGTGGATAGAAGAATAAATTATTCTTAGGTTATTGGTATGACTTAAACATCAAATATCAATTTTATACACAAATTCTATTACAACTGAATAGATCTGTAGATTTATTTTTGAACATTCCTTATGTATTGAATCCTAGTTTTTTCTTTTCTTTCACTGAAAGTTTGTTGATAAACTTTTTATATTATATAAAAACACAAGGACGTGGAGAGCCGACCTGACCAAAACATCCTTGTATTTTGTGTGCATGTCGTTCTCCCACTGTCCTGCTTTCCAGGCTTTTCTCAGTGTATCTGTCAAACGCAAACACAGAAACCAACAAAAATATCCTTGAAAAGAAACATAAAATAATAAATAAAAAGAGAATACAGGAGAATTCCATTTTAAAGTTGGAGCATAAGAACGGAAAAAGAGAAATGAGACAAACAACAATGTGCATATATGTACTCAATAATTATAGATCCAATGATCTACTGAGTTTAGCTCTTCTGTCTTTGTAAAGTGCGTCATTCATGTCTGTTTTACAGATAACCAAGGATAAGTTGTCCACTTCAAGGGTTGTTGGTCATGCAGGCTATTTCATTATTGCCTGTCTGTCATAATTGCATTAAAAAAAGAAAAAAAAAACTTAAGTGGTTGTGAGAGCAACCGCATGTGAGGTGGCAAAATGATGCTGATCAACGGCAGCCACTGACAAAGAAAAAAGACTTGATTTTAGTTCTGACTTTGATCCTTTTCTAAATGTGATTTCTAGCTTAGATATTATTACTATTATTACTGTACTAGCTCATCAATCTTACTAAACATATAGTACTGAAATTGAAGCTTTTAAAAAATATATATTTATTTATTTAATTTTTTAAAAAATCTTTACATAAGAATATGTTTCAAAATATTGCTTTGATCACCCCTACTTATTCACTTTTGGACCTGGTTTCAAACGTTTCCAGGCTCCCTCATAGCTGATTCTATGTAAACAACACATCCAAGTGATAAAAAAAAATCTTAAGCAGATACACCTCAACTCATCTTTGTGTGGACATGCCTTCAAGTTTGCAATCATGCAGGCTCTCTACAGTCAGAACCTTGCAGACGCCCTGTGCTCTTTGGGGTCCCCCTTGACGTGGGGTCAGAGACACAAGGTCTGCAACCACTGGTTTATGGGAAACCCCAATTGGTTATATTTATTTTGGGATAAAGTTACCCCTTTTTTAATTCCAATAAAAATTTCATTTTGCAACATTATTCAGTAAATAGCATTTACAACAGTACGTTATGGCTAAAAATTAAATAAATTTGTAGAACTGGGTCTTTCCTTTTTTCCTTATTTGCATTTTCTAACAACTTTTCTCCTTAAAAAGTTCTGTGCCATATTTCTGGCCATATTTCTTTTTTGCTTGTTTCTTGGAATTTAATCATCTGATTTAAGGCTTGAGTTGTTCATGAGTTGATCATTTTCTCTCATCTTTACCTTTTCTCCATCTATCTGTGAAAAAAACAGTTTTGTGCTATGTTAAATAAGGCAAAATATGTGAACAGAAGATAAAATGGCTGAAAAAAAGTGTCATTCAAAGCAAAAATCTGTATATATATTTATGTTTATAACATACCATCAAAACTATGTCTATAACTTAATTATGTTATGACAATGAACATCCATTCATAGTGAGCCATCCCTGTGAATACAACATGCATGACCTGAGTTCAACCTCACTCTACACACATAAGGACAGAAATGCTTGTAAAGAAGGAAGAAACATCAGCTTTTGTGTGTGTGTGTGTCATTTTCTGGTTTCCCCAAGATGTATGAGATCTTTTGTGAGAGGAGTGTTCCTGCATATGCATTTCATCCAATCAGCAGCCCCATCGCTTTAACTTGTTATCTTCAAATTATAATCTGTGTAAAGAGAGGGAACAAGCTAAATAGTAAATTGATCAAACAAATGGTGTACATTGTGTTTATTGAAAAAAAGCAGGCAATGACGTGCAGCTCATACCATCTAACTAAACTACTCGCTTGTGATTGGCCTTGGAGGCTTGGATGCTGTATTATTTTATCTTGTGTGAGGTAGCTGTTTTTCATTAGTTGTTTAAAAATTTTGCTGTGACAGTAATTTCTAAGCCACCATCTTGGTTAGATCCTTGATCAACTTAAAATTTTTAATCTAGTTGGATGCTTGCTAATTAATAGTAAAAAGAAGTAGAAGCTGTAACATAGTGCTGGCTTTGAACTCAGAGGTATTTAACATCCCACTCACACAGAGGACCCTGTAGGCTTTTCATAATGTAGACTAATCTAAACATGAGATTGGCGACACTCATGCATCTCTTTTGTGCTGTATTTCACCTTTTAATTCATACATGAGAAAAGGCTAAAATGTATGATTGCTCATAGTTCTTTTGAGCAATGTTTACATTTGAAGCCTCAGTATAGATTATATTCAGAATTTCAAGCCAATTATATTTGAACCCAATCTGTGTGTTGCTTTCTTGAGCTCAGAGTAGAACCAGACTAAGCAGCAAGGTCACATTTTTATTTTATTTATTTTTTCTATATGACCAAGAAATGGCCCCACAGGTCCTCGCAAATACTTCCTTTCTTTTTAAAGTGCTCTAATCCTTCTATAATTTACTAACATAGCTCTTTTTAGTGAGCAATAGTTCAGTCATTTCTTTGTGTACACTGCAACTATACTACCTTGTTGTTGTTCTGTGTTCAAGAAAATGCACAAGACGGAGCAATGATGGATTTTTTTTCTTTATATGTTTCTTTATCTTATTATTTATTATTTTCTTTATTTATTGTGAATCCCTCCGGCTCATCTTTTTGCTCATTGAGCTATGCCTTTAACTTACCGACATCATAAACAGCTGTTATGATGGACATCATTTCTTTTCTCAGGATAGATAACGCAGCAAACCTGACAAGTCACGTTCGCTTCCAATCACGTGAAGCCCTCGCAAATATGGATTCATGGAGTCAGCTCACATATGACATGGAGCTCAGTGTATCAATTTGCATGGAGGAATTGTAGATTCTTGAACATCAGCACATGCTTAGCCATGTCATATGTTTAAATGACTTAATGACTCATAAAGCATTTGCTCATAATTCTTCTCATTTGTTTCATGACATCACAATAAACTCCAGAGTCTTTTTGTTTTCACTTTGCGGCATGCTGTTAAATGTCAGGACTTTTTCTGAGAACTATATTTTCTGAATGGCTATGAGCATTGTGTTCAAGGTTATCTGTGGATTGAGTTTGAGTATTTTATGTGTGTGCTTCATCCTAGTCTGTGTGTATTGTTTCCTGTGAATAGATTTTTCAGGTAGCACTATGTGAAATATGTTTCACATATATAACAATTTGTCTTTCTCCTCAACAATGTTCATCTTTAATGATGGTGTGAACAGTGTTGCAGTCTTTTGGTGTGACATGTTTGTACTTGGAGGCATGCAGGTTCACAGATGCATTACAATTCCTTACTATTTCAGCAGATAGCCAAATTGTAAAGGCTATAGTGGGGAAAAAAACTAAAGGAAAATGTTGCTCTGGAATTCCTATTGATTTTTTCTTTCTACTTGATCCTTTTTTTTAAAAACAAAAAACAAATCTCACCAGTCAGCTTTAGACTGTAGCATCTCTTCCTCATAATATGCAGTACTGTTGTTCTCTTCATGACCAAAACAGGAATGACAAATGCTTCTGTAGCTGCACGGTGCTCATCTTCAGTTAACTAAATTATCACTGATGTGGCTGCTGATGCAGCTCGCTATTCAGATATAAATCCTACTGATCTCTAGGGACCTGTGGCTGTTGAAATTAGATATACCCACATGTATTCTTGAAGCTAATACTCTCAATATTGACATGTTTACTGTTAAAATTGTTTGAATTGAATTAACCTGGGGAAAAGCTTAAAAAGGTTAGCTGGCTGATATTAAAGCCTTCAACATATTTAGAGGTTTCGGGGGAGATTGGAGTAATGCATGTCCCCTTATGCAGGAAAATGACCTGAGGTGAGAAAGCTTGGCTGAGGCAATAAGGCACGAAATCTAATATGGTGGCATGGACTGTTCCACTGGGCTAAGCTATTTCAAACAGCAAAGGTAGGCATCTCACTGTATGGTTCTCTTTCATATTTTCCAGTCTCTAGTTCCTTTCTGCCTTGTCCCCTCTTTTTCTTACATCAGGCCAACACTTAAGCATTAGCTTGCACACACACACTGTTATACATACATAAAGTCATAAGCTGAGTCCTGTCTATGACCCTAACCTCATTGCAGAGTTTATTGGGCAGCTTTGCTGAAGAGGTAAACTTATTTAGCCTGGAGGAATACAGAGTCAGCTGTTTGTTTGGTTGCACACTCCTAACACCCCTAAATCCCCCCGTCTTTTCCCGCCTTGTCCACCCACGCAGTTGGCCACCAGTTTGTTTTGCCAATATATCAGCCAGCGTCCACTTCCAAGTATACACACACAAGCACACATCTACAGATGGTTTGCATAGATGATGTGGTTCAATAGCTTTAGGCACAAAGAATAACATTGTAAACTTTCTGCTGAATTGCAGGTGTTATGTTCCAGCTATGGTTTGGAATTGGTTGCAGTTTTACACAGGAAAGGTGAAGGCCAATTACTGACCACATCTGACTGCTAAAGAAAGGCAGTTAAATCTTTCATTTACAACTAAAGCAACCAGCGAAGCAAATAATATAGCTGTTTAATTTAGCTTTTTTTCTTCCTTTCATTTATGTGTTCATTTCAACTTCACCAGTATCTGACTGATTTTTGTTTGGGGGACAGATTTTCTTGCTACACAGATGGAAAATAACACTTATTTTCTTTTTTTTTTCACTCCCCTCCCACTCTTTCTACTATCTTCTTCATTATTCACAGCTGACTGCTCAGTGAACTCCAGGTTCCTGGGGAGACATGAACCCTCTACCTAAGCATGCCCCCATGTGCACTCAACTTCAGTGAAGACTTGCTAGATATACCTATCATACTCAGTGTGGGCAGAGAGTAGTGATGTTGATTGGAGAGAACTTCCCAGTTGTAAAAGAAGAGGCTAGAACTCTTCTCGCAAGTATTATTCGTCAGTTACATCAGTGATGGACTGCTAATGATGCACATTTTTGTTGGCTTTTCTCTGGTATTGTCAATCAAAACTTTTCTGTCACAAATAGCTCTTTATTTAGACAATAAACATCTATTTTCCCACCAAATTTTCATAAAGCTCCGGACTGTAAATAATGACTTTTATTAGAGGCAAAGACTGAAGTATGCTTATACTGTTGTAGCTCTAAAAAAAGGATTCAAGATGTATGCTGTTTCTGACTTAACTAACAAAGGCTGTTTCTTTCCTTCTTTTTTATAACCATTACCAAAGTGTTTTATCTACCTAAGTGATGATGGATCACCAACGCATCTTTGCTGTCAGTGTTCTTGGAAAAATGAACATAGTAACAAAACTTGAGTTATTTTGCAATAAGCTGATTATGTTATCTAGATTTTCGACATTGTTACAAAAGGTGATTGACATTACAAAGTACCTATTGAGGAAAAGACTGGCCTCATCCATCTCCTTTGGTTTTCTCACAGCTCTGATTAAATGAGAGTGATGGATCTTGCCATCATTAGGGAGACTGAGGGCTGGAGCATTGTAGTTGTCACAAATCAGCTTTGTGTTGGAAGAGCATGGAGTGGCAGTGGCAGCTTTACAGCTCCTGTGATATTAATGGAGTGGACCATTTTACATTGAATGGCCTACAGCCCTTTTTGCATGAGATAAATGGTAACCAGTGGTAATTATACATCTCCAGACTGCAAGTTTAGCATATTTTCATTGGTTTTCTGCACCTTACGCAGCACATTAGTTGTTATTGGAAAGTGGTGGGAGTAACAACTCTGAATTTTTCTCTGCATTGACTATAGTAATGCTGACCTGGAGTGTCCAAATGTAAAAAAGAAAAGTAGTATGAATTACAAACCCATAAATAATTCAACAATGTTTCCTGGATTTTAAGGTTTTTCAACAGCACTGATGGGTATTATTAGAATATACCTAACCAACATCTTTGCTTTGTAGCACAAGAAAGAAGCCAGTCCGGTAACACCAACTGGAAATCATGTTTTATCTTGTTTGAGCCCACGTTATCTTCTGTTATTTAGCAGCAAAAGCCCTGGGAGCAGTTGTTTTTGTAACTATTGCTGACAAGATTTGCTGGATTGCTTTGGAAAAAAAGTGAAAGAAAAACCATTGTTTGATATAAAAATACTAAAGTGATAGTTTTCCAAATGTTTCACAAACAGCTTTTGTTTCTCTGATGCAGTGTAAATATGAGTTTCTATCTTGTTCTGTTTTGATAGACAGAAAGAGAGACAGATTTGTGATTAACTGAAAACTAGGTAAATATAAATAGGTAAATATTTGAATACCTAAAATGTGTCTTGTCATTATTTATTGTTTCACAAAACATAATAGAAACAAATACTTTTGGGCATGGTCAAAGAATAGATTCCCTATTTTATCTTTCTACGTGTATATGTGTGTATGATATTGCCTGACATTAGAGCTGTTTTCACTGCCTGAGTGATCCATGCTCCCTTTGCGAAGGAGAGAGACTGCAGGTCTTTCCTCCTTGCTGCTGTCAGACTTTATAATGAAAGATGTAAACTGTGTTTACATATGCATATACATGTTAATGTACATATTTATTTACCGTACATACTCACCCTACCAGACTATATATTGTACATATTATTTATTGTATGTGTGTGTGTGTGTGTGTGTGTGTGTGTGTGTTCTTGTTCGATATCACCTATGATATCACAGCAAATGTGATTCTCTTCTTAACAAACCACTAAGTCTTAAAAGGAGGAAGAGTGTGATGGATGTGGCAGTTATGTGCCATCATCTGTGGAATACATGTTCAAGACCATCATGTCAGAGTTGTTGTTGTTTTTTTTTGTATGTATTTATATATATTTACTTCTGAGTCATTATTAACAGAGTGGTGGCTTACTAAAAGACATACAGGTTGAGTTTAGGTAATAACTAGGGATGCACCAAAACCAGTATCAAGTATTGGTCCGATACTATGTGGGGATACTTGTACTCAGTATTTATAAAAGTGTTCTGATACTACAGAACCCAATACCAATCTGAATTTGGTATTATCTCACTGAGAAACTGATTTCGGGCATATAGGTGAGTTTTAAGTGCAGTGAACCAAATCCACCAAAAAAAACTTTTTTCTCCTTATTTATGAAGACAGATATTTTTCAATTCTATAAAATATAAAGCTATATTTGGTTTCTGGTTGTCCAGAAACAAAATTAGTACCGGTATTATACTTACAATAAGAATTTGGCAATATCTCGGCTAAAGAAGCTGATTTGGGGCATATTGGTGCCTGTGTACACAGTAGTGTACCGAGTCCACCTAAGACCCCTTCGTCCTCCTAATTCATGAAGATTCCGATATCTGTCAAGCCTTATATTTAGAGCAAGGCCGCAGGATGGCCCATTTGATATATCACAACATGAACCACTCAGTTTGTCACATCTGGCATTCTGGTCCACACTTCTTACCAGTAAACTGTAATGACATTTATTAGTACTCCTATCAGTACTCGGCATCAGCAAGTAGTCAAATGTAAGGACTTTTTCAAAACCTTCAAAATGTAAAAGTAGTTTAAGAGAACACTTTTACATCTTGCCATGTTTGCATCAAGCTGTTCTTTACTTAGGTGCATTCTTCTTAACCAAAGATCTTTCTTGCTCCATGTTGTAGACATACATATGTTCTAGCAGCCACCCCAGCAATTATGTTTTTAAATTTTCCGATACCACAGCCTTTTTCCGTCTACTGCGCAAAGATGCAAATCCATCTGTCTATTTCCCAGAAATGGAAAACCTTGTGCATTAGCGCAATAATAACCAACAACCATCAACAAACACCAAGTATTTTGGTAAGGTCCATGTTGAGAGCTTGTGTACTCGTCTACTACAGAGGCTGAATGTACAGTGTGACCCAAAAGAATATGTTTCTTTTTAATCAGGTTGGAGAGCTTAGGTTTTTTTTTTGTTTGTTTATTTATTTTATTTTATTTTGAACTGAAACATTTAAAACAAAGTAAATATTTGTAACAAAAACAACAAAAAGAAGCTTTCAAAGTTCAAAAAAGGTTTTGGAAGAACTTGAGCACTTATCTAGTCCAAAACCTTTTGTCAATTACAACTTAAATACTGACACTTTCACAGCATCTCTGAATAATGTTACACATTTTGTCCTATTACAATATCAGTTACACAACACACAATGTTACTACACACATTAAATCATAATATACAACATACATAGCTTTCAACAGATATCATTATTAGCTTCACATCCCTTAATTATCTCATCTTTTATCCTTTGTTTGAATTTTCCTATTGATTGACTTGTTTTTATATCCTCACTAAAGCTGTTCCAGAGTTGAACTTCACTTGTGGAAATACAATGAAGTTTGGTGTTTTTTAAACATGTATGTTCCTCTCAGGCTAAATTTACTCTTTCTTAACTGGAAAAGCTTTTGGATACTATTAGGCAATTGTCAATTTTTTACTTTGTACATAATTTGAAGAATCTTGAATTTTAACAGGTCTTCAAATTTCAATATTTTCAATTTAATTAACAGAGAATTGGTTGGTTCTGTATAGGTAGAGTTTGTAATTATTCTTATGGCTTTTTTTTTAAGAAGAAAGACTGAATTTAATGTTGACTTGTATGTATTATGTAGATATGGATAGGGATTTGAATTGATAAGATGTTATTGATACCAATGCCTCTTTAATTCTAACTTTCGATTCGGTTCTTTATCAATTTATTTATTAATTCCTGACCCAATTTTTGTACGAGAAAGCAAGTGATGAATTGATGTTGTCAAAAAATACATGAAAAAATAAAAGAATAAACTGAGTTTAGATTTTTTGTCAACTCCACACAAACAATGTAAAAAAAAATTTTCTGGTCAATAATATCTACAAAACTAAAGATCAGGTCTAAAAAGGGGGAAAAAAACATGTACATGTTTACATTAAGTCAACCAAGAATGCATTGTACGTATGTATTGAATTGTGACACTTATTAATGCAATACTACCATCATCATTATCTGGACCGCTTATTCCTATAATGGGTTGCGGGGTGAGCTGGAGCCTATCCCAGCAGTGTTTCAGGTGAAAGGCAGGGTATACCCTGGACAGTCCATCGCAGGACCAACATATATAGGGACAAACAACCAATCACGCACACATTCATTCCTATGGAGAATTTAGAGTCACCCAATTAACCTAACATGTCTTTGTACGGTGGAAGGAAGCAGGAGAACCCGGAGAGAATCCACGCATACACGGGGAGAACATGCAAACTTCACACAGAAAGGCCACCAGCACCCTACATTCAAACCCCCTCCAAGCCAAGGCTCGAAACCAGCGACCTTCTTGCTGTGAGGCTTCGGTGATAACCACCACACCACCGTGCAGCAATACTACCACTGGAGAGAAATTCACCTCATGAATAAATGAGTGATGCATAATTCCAATATCTGGCTTCTGAATGCATTCTTATAACAGTGTTTTCCTACAATTATATTAGGGCAGCACCCAGCATGCTTTTACCTTTTCATTAGTACGGGCTTAAATTTTATCCTCTTTTCAAATAACTAAACAATATGAAGCTGTTTGTCTCATTTACACGACTGCACCCCATTTCGTCTCTGTTCTCTGTATTGCACGCAGCCTGATGCACAAACAGAACGCATGTCACAAAATGCTCCCCACATAACTGTTTCAACACTTCACTCAGAATGGATTTTATTAATAATGTGTCTGACAACAGCCTAATAAAGTGTCCATGAAGCACATATACACACCTGTGGCTACAGGGGAGCTAACTGTTAAATTAATGAGTGGGTAATAGTCTCCAGACAGAGATACAGCAGAAACATTTTTACCAATAGGGGAAAGTCTCAGAGTTTGTACATTATGAACTTTCTGACATCCACAGAAAGCAGGACACTAGTTTATTAATTTGGCTACTGGATTAAATTAAAAGAAAAAGAATATATTGCAGCTGCTCATCAGAGATATCTCCAGCAAGTACTCTGCTTATGTTATGAGCCTGAAGCAGAGCAGAGATCAGGCTGTGGACTCCTCCGTGCAAGGATTTACAGGTAGGTCTCTTCTATGATCTGTTCGTCTTTTCAGTACCAATATTAGAGCATGTGCCATTGTCACATTTCTCACTAAAATGTGGGCATGTTCTGAATTGCCTCTTCAGCCATCAAACAGAAATATCCCTTTGTATTGAAGACTGAATTATTCTGTAGTTATAAAAAGCCCTCAACACTAACAAAGATACACACCAATTGTAATTATCAGCCGAGAAAATGGAGGTGGCAGAGAATCAATGTCAGATTCATCACACCTGGAGTGGTGGTCACCTTGCCGTGGGAAAATAGCAGCACAGCTGCCGTAAACTCATGTTGATTGCTCACAAGCAAGCTATTGGGGCAGTGCATTTTAAAGTAGAAGAAAAACTAAAACAAAAGTAGGCCAATAAGATACACAGTGGGGTGTCAGGCTCTTGCTTTTAGAAATCAGGCATTTCCAAACTATAAGCAGCCATTGAATACAGAGCAGCAGCCCCATGCCTGCAAGCATGCAACTTCAACAAATCCAGTGTTTATTTCTGCGTGCATGATTGTGTTCATGGGTGTGTATTTCTTTAATATGTGTGAATCAAAAAACAATATAGCTGTATGAAGCCTCTCTGACAGAATTTGCCTGGTGTGAGAATCCATCCAACCAATGAGAGAAACAACCTGCAGAATGTAGCTTTGTGAGAGATGACAGGATTTGCTGCGTTGTTTGTGTGTCTATCTGTGTATGCTTGTTTGGTTTAGTCATTGTGTCTGTGTGTTTTTTTAATCCTTTTGTGTGTTTTGGCATCAGCATTGCACACATTTATTTAAGAGACTGATTGTAAAGTGCTGTGTGTCATAGGTGAGTCACTTAGATCATTTTAGCTATTTATATATTTAGTACTAAAATGAAGATTATAAGAAAAATATGAAAAACATCATACTGTCAGTCCTCTCAAGAGAGAACTGTGTAAAGAGACTAAACAATTACACCACCACCCTTAGGCACCAACATTGTGTGCATTAACATTTTGACAATAATGTACTAGTTATTTTTAAAAACAAAATAATTGATTTCTTAATCTGTCATGTACTGATTAATTACACTTCTCTGTATTTAATAAAAAATATTAACTGTATTGTCTTGTGATTTATGTGTGATGCAATGTCTTATTCTCAGTAAATTGTAAATATGATAAATGGTTCATTCTGGCACGTGATCATAATCTTTCATGTCGTGAATTTATACTGTAGTTCTGGATGTGTCATGAAGTGTGAAATTTATAATCTGACCAGGGACCAGACCACAAATAAGGTCAAATATGATCATAAGATGAAAATAAAATATTTTACTTTTCCTCTACTTCAGTGAATGTCTCAATATTCCATATTATAATGGAAGATCTTATTTAACTGTCATTGTCATTTCTATTTAGTTTATACGAAAAACTTTGTTTTTATTTGCAAATGATTAATCAGGAGAGATACAAAGCAGGAAATCAGAGTTGAGCACTTTGCAGAATTTAACTGTCATGAAACTGCTCAGTTTTATACTTCTGGCCTAAGATTTCCCTATGTAGGCTTTTTCATTCCCTTGGTCCTGGAGTCATGCTTGCGATGACCTTTTACCTTAAAGAGAAGTAGATAGTTTTTTTTAGTTTGTTTGTCTCTGTTGGGGAAAGAGGTTCTGGAAAGCCAGCTTGTTTAATAACTAGAAACTTACTTGAAACACATGTCAACTGGGCTAAATGCAAGTTTTGCATCTTCAAAGAGAGTTATTCCAGTTGGCATCAAAATTTAATTGACTCCTCCTTTGTCGGGCTTTGCCATTTCATAAAATTTCTGATCTTTTTTTATATATATATAATTTATGAGGGAATGACCATTAGGAGTTTATAGCCAAACAGGCCTTAGGCTGTATGCTTCATGGTAATGATACTGTGCTAATGTGATGTGACAATTACTATGCTGGTGTAGTGATGATTCGGAGCACGTTAGCGGGCCTGTATTTTCCAATTAACACTTAACATACAGTAAGAAATAACGTGATGAAGTTCAAATTTTCTTGAGGAGAATGTAAAGAAAAGTAAGCAGATCAGAAAGAGCATTACAGCCGGGATAAATAAATACCATGGCAATCCTAATGAAACTTAAAATTTGAAAACTTATAATTTAAACATTGACAAAACAGTGCAAATGTCTTTTTCTGTCCTCCTCTGGTCTTTCTGTATAGATGTCTTACAAATAACACACATTCCAAGGGTTTTATGGACATTGTTTTTGTGCTTGAGAACATAACTACTGTGAAACAGTTGTTTGATTTCTGTGATATATTGCTTTGTTCTTAAACCAGCCACTGCCTTGCAGTGACTTCTTGAACACTGCTGCTATTTTGCATGACATAAAGAATGATTGGGTTTAAAATGCTGTGTTTGCAGGTTTGCAGATTTGCCCCCAAAGTCAGACAAGGTAAAACTTGATATATGTTTATCTAAAATCCTGTCACACTCATGCTGTTATTTGCCACACAAACTGTTGATGTTTGTCAGTTGCCATGTCTATACTAACAAACAATTGTTAGGAATACAGTTTTACACAGTATTTGAGTAGTCTAAGAAAAGAAAAAAATTATAATTACATAAAAAATCTCATGAAAAAGAATAAAATCTGGCATATCAATCCAATACACCTACTAAGCAGAAGACGAGAGATGCAAAGTGAACACATGCTGATATTAAAGCATCTTCTCTGTATGGCTCCTGCACGGGAAATATCGCATATCCACTGGTCTCACCACAGTTTTGAACACAAACCTGCAGGGAAATCTGCACACCAGAAAGTTGGGAAACCATAAAGCTTCAATCTCCAACCAATCCACCTGAAAAGCAGAATGTGGAGGGACTATTTCAAACAGGGCCTGTTTGAAATGTAAGCCTGAAATGTCATTGCAAAGACAGCCTTGACTCAAAGTTCAGCATGTCTGCGATGGGCTAGCAACCAACATCTTACCGCTCACCTACCTGGTACTGCAACCCTGTATTAGAGTAATCAGATATAAACAATAGATGGATGGGTGGATGGAAGGTTTAGCACGTGTTTAAGTTTTAACAGATGTTATACAGTAGCTGCCATCATGTAGCTGTCATTACAGTATGCCACATAAGTTTTCTGATGATCATCCAAGCACTGCTAGCATCTGTGCACCCCAGGCAACTGGTGTTGTTGACAAATAAGTTGAATCCCTGCCAATAAGGGGTTGCAGGAGAGAAAGAATATCTGAATAGATCAGTATGCAGATGGAAAATGATCAGCTCACAGATATGCAAATAAGATTGGTTAAGCCTTTAAATCCCCAAGGCATATTTATCCATTTTGCATTGTTTACTCGCTCTACACTAAAATGCAAAGGGTTTCTGAGACAATAACACCCCATTTTCTCAGGCTGATTTCTTTACCTAAATGAAATTGTGTAACCTAAACCCAGGGGTGAAAGTAAGCCAGTACAGTCCGGTACTGTGTACCACTAAAAGATTCACTCGCGGTACACAGTACCAGGAAGATGGGAGAGTGGCTGCCTGCTATAAAGGCCCTCTCGGAGAAAGCCCGGTGGCGTCTTCTGCACCCAACTATCGGTGAGCCGCATTAGTCTTGGGTCGGTATCCCTGTAAAACAAACAAATAAATAAGTGGGAACGGGCCTACGATATCTTCTCAAGTATTTGAGAAGAATAAATAGTAGTGATGTTCAGATCAATAGTGAAATTATTCACTCCAATATTGGAGACAGGCGCATTTGTACCCCAAAAAATTTGTATCAAAGAGGAAAAAATATTTAACTTTGAAATCTGTAACGGGCATGCTTTTATTTTGAAAGAACAATGCAGCATCCTATCATGCACCCCACCACCTCACGGGTGGGACTCGAGACAGTCAGAGAAGAAAAAACAACACCAGCGCAGTTTACATTAGTTTTTTCTAATTAGGAAGACAAAAAAGAAAGTAAATCCAGGAAGATAATTATATTTTCTGTCTAATGTTGATATTCAACTGGTGAATCCAGCATCTAAAATACACTCTTTATGTTACCAGCCAAGGAAAATATGTTGGACTTATTCCAGTGACTGACAAAAGCGATTTGACACTAAATACAGTATTTAAGATTTTTGTAAAAGAACATGATTTTATTTTAACTTAACCCATGTAAGTTAAAAACAAGTAATCAACATCTCCCACTGCTAGAAAGAAGGCAGTCTTTCTGTGTGTTTTTCGCTTGCTCTTGAACTTCCCATTAGTGTTTTTCTACACCTTATTCATGTCCATTGCTTTCAAGTTAGAGATGAGATAAAGTCCAGCTGGTAACTGAGGGTGAGACATGGAGAAGCAGCAATGCAGAGCAGGTAGCTGATAATCTATATGAAGGGTGAAGAGACTAATGAGAGGAAGGTTCAAACATAAGTAAATGTAGTTGGATTTTAGACAATAAAATAAACATGTTTTTTAGATTAAACTAGCTCTCCAGGGTTTTCTACACCTTATTCACCTAACGTTAAAGGGAAACGTGATATATCCAAACCTTTTGCTTAGCTGTGGTGGTTATTGTCTGGGATTTGTTAAATAATTTAACTGAAATCATACTGAAAGCAGCCCTACTAATGAATCAGATTTCTGACTCAAAATCACCGGCACTATGGCGTAAGTAGTTGTTAAAATGTATAAAGGTCTAATGAGATTCCAGTTAGCACTGCTGTCATTACACTAGCTTTGGTTACACTTAACCAGTAACATCATCATCATTGATGAAGTATTTTCTTTTACACATTGTAAGTATGATGGAGATATATAGTGGTAGAAATAAACTATTACCACATCTCAGTATCATTTAAAAAATAGGTTTTAACAAAAAAAATTTTAAAAACTAATTTTGTTGGGTGTGTAAGTCATGTATATACAGTGAGGAAAATAAGTATTTGAACACCCAACATGGAGGGGTCTGAAATTTTCATCGTAGTTGCATGTCCACTGTGACAGACATAATCAAAAAAAATAAAATAAAATCCTGAAATCACTATGTATGATTTTGTAACAATTTCTTTGTATGATACAGCTGCAAATAAGTGTTTGAACACCTGTCTATCAGCTTGAATTCTGACCCTCAAAGACCTGTTAGTCCGCCTTTAAAAAGTCCACCTCCACTCCACCTATTATCCTAAATTAGAA
>JBAMHW010000021.1:7396755-7420601 GCA_037177495.1 Rhadinocentrus ornatus | reverse complement strand
TTATTATTATTATTATTATTATTATTATTATTATTATTATTATTATTATTATTGTTGTTGTTGTTGTTGTTGTTGTTTTTGTTATTATTATTATTAATAATAATAAGAAGAAGTAGGAGAATAGAAAGGAGAAGAATATTTAGATTTCTATAATTTACTTTTCTGCTAACAGAACTCAAAGCAACTTACATTGAATCCATTATTCTTCCACTCCTCATTAATGGGGCACACCCAGGGAAATGTGTCAGCTAAAGCGCACCAACCATTGGCTGCCATGGCTCTGACTGTTTATGTTGTTCTTCATCAGATCCTTGTCATTAGTTTCACATTGTCTTTACTTGTCCTCCCATTTTTTTCCCCAGAGTGTTCCTAGGTGCCTTTGGTTATTTTTAGCTTATCCATGTACCTGTTTATCCTGCTGTGGCCCCACTCTTAGCTCCATTAATATAATTTCTTGCGTTTGTTTGTTCCTGCATTATCCCTGCATTTGGATCCTGCTCCCAACCCCACCATTCTGACAGTTACAATCCGCATCCATGGCAGTCAGCTTGTCCTGGAGAAGAAGCTCAGAAAAGTCAAAACTGTGTCCTTATAGCACAGCCCCCCATATCCAGGTAGGACAGAGCACCAGGGAGGAGATAGAAGACTGTGTCATCAACTCCCATCTCTGCCTGATAGGCAATCTTTGCACCTGGAGATGCAGGAGCTGCGGAACCAAACACTCCAACATCCTCATTACATTGGAAGTTACTGGCCTGTAATCGTTGAGCTCACTGTCTGGGGCATCACCGTTTTCAAAATGGGATGTTTTCCAGGTGTTTTCCTTTTTTTTTTTTTTCCAGGCCTTTTCCAAAGTAAAGGAACTCTCCCTAAATGCAAAGATAGGTGTATTTTACTTATTAACATATGTTAAATATGTATAAATTGGGAAACTTATTTGTCTTAATTAAAATAGTACTATTTAGAGTGGTTTGTCCATATGATAATTTTTGTACAACTAAAGGTTTTTTAGATTTGAAGACAAGAACCCAAACGCCTATTCTTAACTTCAACAATAACAGGGTTAGAATCCACGCTGATATAAACAGTAACACCATTTATGCTCTGTGATGTTAAGTTGTATTCAGTCCTCAAAATTCATTTTAATGATCATACACTGCTCCACTTTGTACATAGAGTATTTGAAATTCCACAAAGATATGTGGAGTTAAAAGAGCCTCATGGTCTTGTACAGATGCTGTGGTCATTTGAGGACAATTTCTTTTGTTTAAATTATTTCCTGGTCCAAACAGCATGGTTTGCATCTTTATCACTGTTGTAAAGTAAACTGCTTGATTTAACATTGACCACATTGATGATGCAGATGATGCTCCCAGCATGAAAGGGCAGTGTGGAAAACCCTGGACTGATAACAGAATAAGAGCCATGAAACAGATAAACAGCCAGACACAATAAATTATTTAAAACCCCCTATAGGTCTGGCACCATTACCTAAATCTATTGTTTACTGAGGCATGAATGCAATCACTCAATTTCACATGAGGTATCTATATTAGTGTATTTGTCATTAACTGGTACAATACCAGTGCCGGATGACTCAAAAGGCAAAGCTTTCAAAGATGATAAGAGAGATGTGAATAATTAAATTAAAAGTAAACAATTTTAATATCAAATGCTCTGCTTCCTTTTGTAGGCTACACAAAACTCATTCTGTACTAACAGCAGTTAGCATACCTCATTCAGACAAAGTTATTGCACAATTAATGTCACATGACTAGAATCAACGCCCTGGCAAATATAATCCCACACTTAAATTAAACACAGTTATTACTTTTCAGATTGTAAATTAATTTCTGTATTAGTTTCATCTTGTCAGGTGTCTCAGTGGGCTGTTGATAGATTTGACCTTGTTTGTTTGACAGCAGACATGTCAGGAAAAAAAACAGAGCCAAATGTCACAGCCAGACTTTCAGTCAGTAATCTCTCGCTCTCTGTTTATCTTCCCCCATACACACACACACACATACATATTTTACACACAGGATTTTATATTTACACTGAAGCAATCCCAAGATTGTTCTCCTGAGGAAGGTGAACGTGTTTCTTAATCCAGCTGCAGTGGAGAAATCAATACTGCTTTGCTCACAAACTAAAAAAAAATAGTGAACACAGTTTAATCTGTCCACTTCTCGCAGCTAAATTGCTCCTTGGTATTAATCCAAATATCAGGGTCGATGGCCGATAAAATCCTTGTGGAATAATATATAGCTAAAAGTAAAAGTTTAGATTTATCTTGAGCATTTTTAGATATTTAATTCCTCAGCATTGTTTTGGATTTAAAGCTAACATCGATCATGAAGATTGGTTTACTACCTATTATTACCATGTTGCAGATATATGTTTACTTCTATGTCTTTGAAAATGCAGTATCAAATCTAAAAACCCTGATGATGTCTTCGGGGAGCTTAGAGACAATTTTAGAAACAGTTTGGGTTGAAGGAGTCAAATAATCAAGTAATCAAAGAATGTTTAATGTATAAGGCTATTTTTTTTTCTTTTTTCTCTGTCAACCTGACAAATCTAACAGTATTAACTTTTACTGTTGTTTTTGGCTCTTATGAGTTTCTTTACATGATACATGAGACGCTCCCAGCTTTATTCAGACGTTAGAGATGTAACATTACTGGTTTCATTAATCTGTGAAAGCAATCAGGCACTGACTTATTTTAAGCTCTTCATGGCTTCATTTAGACAAACTCAAGACACTAATGGAAAGGCACGGTCGTGATATTTCCTATTTCCCGGAGATTGACAGTGCATTAAGCGGTGCATAATGCAAGAAGACGGAGTTTTCATACTACAACATCTCAATAAATTGCCATTTCATGTCGCCATGACAATTCATATTCAAGCGTGGCTTTGGCTGGGTAAAACATACCTGCATTAAAGTGGAGAAAGTTTAATATCACTTTTTGCAATTGGTCCCGTAAAGGATGTTTAATTACCGGCTTCCAACATGAGGATGTTTTATCATGCTTATAGTAAAGAGCAGCTGTTGCCAACTCTATATTTCCTTCACCTTGGGCTTATGTGTTCACTTCAACTCTGTGCTGTCAGCGTTATGTGTGTCAGATGGAGAGGAGAGGCAGCTGGGAGGCAAATAAAACCAACAGGGAACAGTCAATGTAGTTTTTGCCTGTTCATTTGGTTTGAGTGCTGTGAATTATAATAATAGATTTAGCAGAAGGTTTGGGGCTGTGCTATCTTTTATTTATTTAACCCTTTGGCATTCCAGTGGCTCGCAGGATGCTATGGGTCTTACTGATTGCAGGAATGCAAGGGGGTTCAAGTCATGGACTGGGTGATTTGTTTAAGCTTGCCTAAATATGTTTGTTGTAGGTTGTGTGACCAGAAAGATGGCAGTAGGCAGAGGTCTTCCAAAATGGCTAGAATTTATTAATCAAGGTGCACAAAACTATACATGGAAAAATACAAAGAAACATAATGTTACTTAACAGTTAACTTGATCAACTAAACATAACTGAAAACTAGCAAAATCAAACTTAAGTACACATTCACCCTGCTACATCGTCATGGCCCCCAACACAGACAAATGGCCAACCTTATATAAGGTTGAGTTCCATTAACCAAAATGGCTTCCCTATGCTCCTTCCACTTAACAGGTGAGTCCATCCTTTAAACATAAATTCAACACATAATTTAAGTGACTCATTCCCAGTCAACTTAAATAAACACTAACACAATATGTAATAAATGAATCCTGGTACCACCCACAGACCTAGGCAATAGAGAAATCAAACACTTTTTGTAACACAACATTATCAATCTCCCCCCATACTTGAACCCTTCCAGTGACCTCAGTGAAATCAGGGCAAACCTTATAAATACAGGAAGTGATGTGCTTTTTCTCCTTTTGCTCCTGGAACTCATGGTTAGTATTGTGAGTAACATTTACAAATTAAACATTCAACACACAAAACAGTTTTAACCAAATAAACAGAACTAAATATATTAACACTGGTCTGAGTCTTACTTTGACCACTGAGTGATGATGAAGCTAACATTGTTACAATGAAAAAGTTTTGGTTTAAATTATGTGAGCAGGTTGATATTATGAGACAGTGGCAAATGGTGTGGACTCGCCCACTTTGTCACAGTGTTACTCAATATAAGAGTTTCCACTTAATGTAACATAGTCTTACCTGTGAGATTGCTGGTGTAACTTCTATGTTGAAAATGAAGCAGTCAGATGCTGTCAGATTAAAGAAAGAAGTGTTTGTCTGTAATAGGGTCAGTTATCCAGATAGTTCATAACCTATGTCTACCTGTATGAATTGTAGGTATTGAGAAACAGCAGAAAAAAGTGAAAGCTCTTTTTCACAACAAACACTGTCATTGATGTGTAATTGTGTAATTGTTGTCTGTTTTATTTGTTTATTCTCTTTTCCACTCTTTCCCTTGGAGATTAAAGACCTTATTTATTATTGGAATCAGATATCAGATTAAAGCAATCAAAGCCCTTTTTTTAGGCACAAAGTAAGGGCTCCATACACATTTCGTCCTCACTTTGGATCATAACTTAATTTAAACTTTAATGACATGTACATGCAAAATATGTATCTATTAAAACTGCTCTTCTGAGTGATATTTTAAAAAGGAAGAAAAAGACAAAAATGTAGAAATGCTTGTGTTTGAGCACAATTATTTTTTTTCCCCAGTCTCTATGTCTTTAGGTGCTTTGTGACACCCAAATTACATGTCCGCTCTCACAGGTATAAATGCACCACAGGTATTTTTCGCTCTCTTTTTTTTTTTTTTACTTCTTCTTTCTCTAAGTGTGTGTTATGTCCATGATGGACAGCCTTATAAATGAGGAGGCCTGTGCCTGGGATGATCCTTGGATGCAGGTGATTTATTCTCATGAAGAAACATCATCCTAATAAAGTGACGAAATGAAAGAACCTGCCATGAGTGTTTTCACATATACATGACAGAATGGGTGCTTACTCTTTCATCCTATTTAGCGAGATAGCGCTGATGTGTATTTGTGCACTACAGAGTGCACAAAACATTACGCAACAATCATATTTTATCTTATGCTGTTGAAGTTTACGAGCTTTGTTGATGTAATCTCACTTTATTGCTGTTAGATCATTTATTTGTAATTATATTATAGATTTGTAGTTCATTCAATTTAATGCTGGAAATAAACCCTTGAGCATGTTACCTGCAGTACAAATCAGGAATAAGATATTTTCTTTGAACATGTAGGTTATCACCAGAGAGCATTGACAGTTTTACAAGCAGACCAAGAACTATGACCAAGGATGTGATGCTACTAAAGACCAGGAATCTTTTTAGCTTCTCCATGAAAGCCAGATATTGCCCTGGCATGTGAAACTATCAACATTGCATGCTTAAAAACCACATTTCAACCTGCAAATGAACAGTTAATTGATTATCTTGTGTATTTTTATGTTTTAGGAAACTGATTTGTATTGTGAGTCTTGTCTGTAACTCTTATCTGCTAGCCTGTAAGGAACTCTGCAGTCAACACACAGAAACAATATTGTAAATTTGAACATTACAGGTCTTTATGTCCACTTCTGAGATGCAATACGCAATAAACCACATTTAGAGAACAGCTATCCTTAAACATGGATATGCATTTGGATTCTTAATGACTTACAATGATCAATTTTATTACATTAGGTTGGACCTCAGATGCATCCTACTTCCCAAAACAGCTCACAACCACATCCATATTACCCACAATGCCGTCCTCTCTAAGAGGAAAACTTGGTGCAGTATTAGGAAATCCTGATGTCCCTTAAAGGTCACATAGTATGCTAAATTTACTTTCTAAAGGTTTTCTAACAGTCTTATGTGTCCTCATAGCCTGTGTATGAGGCCCATAAATGAGAAAATTCTATCACCTCTCTAACTTGGTTGCTCCACTTTGTACTGAATGTGTGCTCAAACGGGTGAGTCTGAGATCTTTCCGTTTGTAAAATAACCACTACCCACAGTAGAAGATACTACCATTCGGGGTAATACACTTTGAAAACAATTCTGTTGAACCTCTGACACCCATTTGAAATTGTTAAGAAAATGTGTAATATGTGACCTTTAACGTTACATGTTGTACCACCCCATGAGGATGGAGGGTGCATGTACTAGGGTGAGCTGAATGTGTAGGTAAAGAAGCAATGGTTGAGGGAAGAGGGAGAATGAGAGAAAAATAAAAATGACGGAAGACAGCAATACGGATCATCAGTGTGCATTTATTAAGCTTGTGTAAATCCCGAAACATTACATGGGGTGGAGCTACTGTACATTTGATGTATTCTTATGCATAAAGATCTTCTATTTGGGGAGATTTAACAGATCCTATTCATGACACCGTTCATGTAGGCATTAGTTTATAGTTAGCAGCTCTAATTGAAAAATTGTCCCTATCTCTACATGAGTAGGCACAAACCTACATCACAACCCGGTGGTTACGTAACCTTGAAAAGCTTGCCGGTGAAAGCAATGCCCGCATCATACCAGCATCTGTGTTGAAGTATGCAACTTGTTCTCACAGTTTTAAGTTTTCTAATTATCCATAATGACATGCAGTTATATTAATACTCACAGTGTCAAGGCTAGAAAAGGATATGAGGCAAAGCTAGTGGTAGTAGGACTGAACAAATGCACTGTAGTCTATCCGCCATCACTTTGTTTAGGAGCTGCTAATGAGTAACATTGAAAGCTTCACAAAACCCACCAACAGACGTTTGTTATTGTTACCGTAAACAATCATTTAATAACCTTTTTAACAGTAATATCATAATAAATGTTTAACTAACTAGTTACAAAATTAACAACTATTATCAAATAGTTGAATATTTCCATATGTTGTCAGCATAAACACGCCTGATAGCCGCTAGCCAGTTATCACAGGTTTTTGGGCATACGTCTTTACAATAGTTTGAAGAATGAGCTCTTGTTGTCTTTGGAACAACTACTGTATGTTTATGGCAGCCAACCACAACACAACTTTTCAGCATTTTCAAAGGAAACTCCACAAAAATCTAACAAAAACCTATGAGAGTTGACGCTGGAAATCCAAAAGTGTTACAGTTTAGTAGCCTTTTGTTTTTACCACGAAAGATCCGGATGTGACAGAGTTCACAGATGATCCCAGATGTTTGCACCTGCCCTGCACCTGTAAATAATCCTTTAAAAAATTCATGGATACAGGTGGTGATTTCAATCACCCTCAAAATATTATCACTTTTTAAATACCAAATTTAACCAAATAACAAATTCTAATATGTAATCCATCTGTTTGTCTTTCTGCTTTACACACCAGAAACTTCATAGTGCCAAACAATGAACACCAGAAACATAAATCTCTCCTATACAGCTTGGATTTGTACAAGATCACTTGATTTAACAAGTAACTTAGTCATCTGTCTGTGCTGTGTTGCTATTGTCCATATTGCTGAGCATCACAGCACAATGAGTCATAATCCATGAGGCAAAATAACTCCAAAGAGTCCTTGGTGGCGATAAGGTTTTATTTCTCCTCTCATGATTCTGCTTCTGTTCATGTCTTTTCGGGAGCTCAAGTCAATTTAACTGCCATGGCACAAAAGAAGATGAGTATAATTTCTGCATGTCTGTTATGATGCTACCCCATGAAATTAGATACAGTGTTAATTTTTAGCATTGCTCATTTTGGCACAGTCCAATTCCCCACAGTGTCACAACAGAGTTGGGATGCTGGCAGCTGGTGTTTGGCAGCCTGCTTCCAACCTCAGTAATAGACACATAACGGCCTTGGTGCATCTAAAAAAATAAACAGCATTTAAAAAGCAGCCCAGACCCACTTGAAAAAGGTCAGTATGCAGGACAGCATCTTGGTTCATTGATGACTCTTGCAATGCTGGAAGGAGTATCCTGTTCCTGATAATCTTGATATTAAAAGCAAAAAGAAAGATTCCCTTATTAGATTTCCAGTTATTTTATGACTGACCATTAAGTAAGCATTCGGTAATCATTAGCTAATTTATATGATTTCACAGGAATGCGAAGTTTAGGTAATAATTAATAAATCAGTAGCCCTTGATTTATTCCTCATTTTGTGGCCCTTATTGTAAAGTTTTACAAGAATTTCGTCATTATCAGCTGGTGCAGAATTAGATACAGCGGCTGCTCTCAGCTATAGCATCTCTCAAAGCTAGGTGGATCATAAAAGATTACTGTTTCCATCTGTCTTTCTGCATCACATGTCTTTTAAAAGAGATAAGGAAAACCCACCTCAAGCAGGCAATAAACTTTTTGGTATAATTGAAGAAGTTATTTTAAAGTTTGATGTCTCATCCACTTTTTCTAAAATAAAACTAAACTGACTTGCTGTCCTCTTTAAAAAAGGCATACACATTTAACAAGATGTTAAATACCATAAATCTGGATACTTGGTTTCATTGTCTGTAAACTGATTTGGGCTCTGCAGATGTGCTCAGACACTTTTAGATTTTGTGGGTCGGCTGCAGTGATGTCTAGGCATAGGCATGAAGCACACTTTAAAGGTGTGGATAATAGTGAAAAAATCCTAGTTGTTATTCTGCCCCTTTGTCTTGTATGTGTTTTTTTTGTCTCTCTGAATATAGAGATTGATTCAGGCACATCCGTCACACACTCAATTTGAACAGTTATATAGTTGGGCTGTGCACAGCCAGTCCAGTAGTCCCGTGTGGGCTGGTATAGGTCATGAAATCTCTATCACACTCGGTTTTGCAACTAAATGGACATAATAGACGTGTTACCTTTAATTTATTACCTTTATTACCTTTAATAAACATGTTGGTAAATAAATGCACTGACTGCATACCTGTCATACTTTAAGAACTTGTGGTGGTGGCTTATATTTTTCAAATAAACCCAAGTCCCTGCCTTTTACAGAGGTTTTGTTGAAGAAAATACTCTTTAAAAATAAAATTAAGAAGTTAAAAAACCCTAAAAAAAATGAAAGAATTTAAGTCATGGCTTCATTTTTAAATTGTAAGATCACCTTAAAAAGGTCTGCACAACTTGGTGTGACTTTGATTTCAAACAGAAAAAATCCACCTTTAAAGCCTTAATTTCTTAAATAATGAGACACTTGGAATGTTTGAAAAGGACTAAAAGCTTGTTAACATATTGTATTATCACCTCAGGATGTTAGCAAACACATTTGGCTGATGTGGGGCAACATTAGTATTCATTCTGAGAGAACAACACCTGGCAAACTCTTCTTACCTCTCTTTTCATCTGTTTGAGATTCTCCATTATGTTCACCAGCGAGATGCCAGCATGTTTATCAAATCTCTGTCAATACAAACAGCTGCCTACTTCCCTTGGAAAAAAAAAAAAGCCCATCATCAGATTGGCGAAAAGCGTGCTCCAAAATAGTAAAACTGCTTGCCATAAAACCAAAACTGACAGATGATGAAATGCTCTGCAGAGCTCAGGGTATTGCAGAGCCATGTGTTAAATCTCTATGGATTCAACACTAAAATTCATCGCTTTCATACAGAAAGCTCAGTTATAATACACAACGAATAGAAAATTTAAACTAATTATTTTTTTAAAGTTTATGTCACCAGTATTACTTTGTAGTTAAAACAAAAGAAATTAAAAAAAAAGAAAAAGAAACAGTTCAGATGTTTGTCCAACATCTAGTTTAAGTTAAAAGACTTGTGAAGTAAACATGGGCTTAGAGCAATAGGAGGGAGGAAAAACCAGGAATTTAAAACACAACTGCACTCAGTTGTATGCTTCCCAGAGGAATGGATATCTTTTTGTAAATGTAAAGACTAACAAATGATTGAATATTATAAAGATATAAGCTAAATGAGAATAATTCAGAAAAGAAGGTGACATTTTTTAAAAGATATCTCTCTTTAAACAGATTAGTGTAAATCCCACATTTTTTCACATTGTATCTTTGCCAGCACAAAAATATCACACAGGTTGTTCGTTCTATCAGCACTGCAGAGTCAGGGTTTGGTCTTTGTTTTGTTTTTTGTTTTTTTCACTCAGGTCATTAAACAAGCTGTTTAATTCTCTGTAGCTTTAAATCTGACAGAAGTAAATTCTTACTGCACCCCTTTAAGGAACGGTTCAGTGAACAGAAACCACACCAGTGTACATGGATATTTCTGTTAGATGACATGGTTATAAAATCAGGTTTTAACAGCAGCTTGCAGTGAGTAATACAATAAATAAACACAATGTAGATAAGCTTATTAATAAAGAGTACAACATTCATAAATGTGTTTAGAAAGTATTTACTAACGAGTATTAATGTCTGAAACATGGTTTATAAATGATGAATTCAGGATTTGATAACTCATAACTAATGTGCTTATCATTGATGAGTAAAACATCTACAACTGTGCCTATAACCCACATACTATTGAGTATACCTGTCAGAAAAATGCTTTGTAAATGATAAATTCAGTATTTATTAATGCTTAGTGAGTGCTTCATAGTGTGAACTTATTATAAAGTGTTACCTAATTATTTAAAATAGCTCCACAGTGTTTCTCTATTATTAGTTTAGCATCATAATTTGTTTTTAGCATTATCACTGATTTAATTAATTGCATTAGTAAAGAATCACATATAGAACTTTACAACACAATTGTGGAACATCTAATGTCACTGCACACACATTTTCTTTTATTGATTTATTTTTTCATCTAACATTCAGGATTTAATCTGATGTAATTGATCAGCCTCATTGCTGATTAGACATAGTATTTATGGCTCTTTGAAAGGAGCTGGATCTTGAGGCACTGTCCCTTTCAAAGAGCAAAGGGGTTGAAAGTAAGGAGACAATTGTCCCCTCCTGCCCCCTGTAGCTCTGCCCCTAGTAGCTTTTCTCTAATCTATAGCCTCGTTTCCGCTGAGCGGTCCAATTCGGGCCAGTGCAGTTTGGATTTTAGAATGGTCAAGCCATTTCAGATGAGTGTTCCCACTGCAAGTCGGGCCGCCACTCAGCATGCAGGGTTTAAACCAAATGCCTAGTGTGGCGTCATACTAGTATGATGACAACAAACGTGACGCTACAAACAACAATGGAGGCCAATCAGCAAGTTGCTTTTGTTCTGCTTGGCTTTTGATTCTTTGTACAAACAATACATGCCGCATTGTACAACCAGACCTTACTGTTGTTTGCAGGCACCCTTTTGCTATTATCTTTCCAACGTCCAGCTGGACCATGAACTGAACGGCAACATTGTGTTTGTTTCACGCTTGCTCGGCAGTGACATTTTTCTGTCCACCAATAAATCAATTTTATTGTTAGATGCTAGTAGCTCCACCTTAACCATACCCTAGCATTTTGCTATGGACCACCAACTGAAGTCGGGGTCCAAAAATGATGATGTTTGGTTTGTTTGTATGGGCCCCTTTTATTATGGAAACACACAAAATAGCTTACCGGACCGCACTGAATGGAACCGATCCGCTCAGTAGAAACGGGGCTTAAATGGCCTGTGTTTGTGGAATTGTTTGTTTTTTTAAATGCTCACAGCATTTATTTATGAACATGTAAACCATATTCCTGCCTAATAACATGTTCCATAACAAAACCAGTTATACAGGCCTCTGGCAGGATGAAGCTGAGATGGATATTAGGAAATAGGATTTAGATGATATAATATTAAATAAGAAACAAGATCTCAGAAAACGTATTTTTTCTAATAAAATTAAATGGGAAGCAGCAAAGCATCAGAGTTTCCAGCATGAAATAGCTTGCAGGTGTTGTATTATTGACTAAACCAATCAAAGATCATGTACAGTAATACCTGGAGGAGCGACGCCTGTCTCATATAACACAGGCCTCCCAACTGTAAACTAAGCTACAATACTGGACGCACATTATTGTTGACTTAACATTGCTGCATGGAATTTAAAAATTAGTAGTGCAACATATTATGTTACCCTGCATATTTCAATCAATCTTTGCATGTAACACGATCCCCAGCTTCTCTTCATGAGACAAAATGCCAATCCAATTACCCTGGAATATCAGTGCCTAGTTTTGCAGTTTTACTTGCAAATATTTGAACAGAAGTCATATTTGCCATTTTAGCTGTAACCAAAACATATAGAGGAATCAGTTAAATAATTAACATTGGCAGATTCTCAGGTTTAATTTGACAGTATTTAGGATTAAGGAATTACAGCTCCTTAATATGTAAAATCCTCTTTTTAACAGACTGAAATGCAATTGGATAATTAACTACAAAGCTGTTTCATGGACAGGTGTGCATGATTTCTATGCTATTTCTCCATGAGTTAAGTATCAAAAATGGTCTGTAGTTTACTCCAAATTTACTATTTGCATTTGGAAGCTACTGCTGTGACTCCACAAGATGCTCAAATTAAACCAGACTGTCTACAGCATCATTGTAAATGTAGCTTCAATATTTTGTGTTAGTAGCTAACATAAAGTGTTGCCAGTGTCTAGATATTTTCAGATATATCTGGACACTGAACTGTGATTTTAAACCTACTGTGTCTGTAGAAGCTTGACAATGGCTGCCTTGTCCTTTGGGACTTTCTTACCACACCTCACTGTGTAACTGCAGCACAACATTATGTTGTCTATGGGAGGAGTGGAAACAAGATGTGAGAAGTAAAGCAAAAGCATAATCACCGTTTAAGTTTTGCTTCTAGTTTTTTTTTATCTGTGAGGAAGTTACCTGGTGCACAAAAAGCTTTGATGATTTCTAACATCCTTTTTAACAGGATTTGTTAAACAAAAAGCGGCACCTGTCCTCAAGACAAGGCAATTTAAAAGGACTTTCTCAGCAGAGTCACCAAAAATGAAGATACAGAAATGTGGGACACTGAGCAGTAAAAACCAGTTGAGGAGTGCAGATTTGCATATATTCAGTTGGACTGTATCAAACTGGGCATTAAATGTAAAACAGTGCATTTTGTAGAGTGGACAATTTTCTGCTTTTGCATCTTTCCAAAGTTGTTGCCTTTTTGTCCCACCTTTGAATGCCAGTGTTTACACATGTAGCAGGTATAAGATGGTAAGTGCAGACTAACTCCTCTAAAGATGACCTTCAAATTAATTTCACAAGATCCTTTCTTCCTTAGCTCCAAAATCCTTGCATGCCTTTTTTTATTCATTACAAATTGTAGCAAGCATTCATTTAGCAGTACCGTAAAACAATGAAAGCTAGCATTACAGGAGGATCAAGGTTGAGCCCCATCTGACCCTCTAAGTAGCACTATAAAACTTTCCAACCTTAAAAATATGTGTTTCTGACTTGTTTTGATGGTGCAATGACATGTATCACTTTTATCCCAAGAACCGTTGTTTCCCAGCAGCATCTCAAGACTGAGAAATTGCACCTTACAACTTTTGCTTCCAGAAAAAGAAATAGAGAAAGGGAAAGAGCAAAATGTAACACAAGAGCTGACGTGGGACTGACTGACTTCTACATACTGGAGAGTTCTGAGTAAAGGCAGAATGCAAGATGGATGCCAAATTAGCCGTTATCAAGAGGTGTCTCACTGATAAAAATCTGTCAAAGTTCAGAAGTGCTTCTTTCATATCCACTCAAAATGGCTCTGCTTTCCTTTCCTGATCTTCATTCAGACAAACAGTCAATATTGTCTATGATTAACAGAAGTGTGAAGGTAGGCGTTATAATGCAGGGGCATCCATAACATGAACTATACTCTTACATTTCTCTGCAAAGTGGTTGATTTACTGTTTATGCACGTCATCTAAATAAATGTCACATTTGACTATATTTAGTCCAGATTAAAAAGACTGACAGTTGCTACTTGTATACCACCTTCTCTGTTGTGCATTAACACTTAATGACATAGCTGGCATACACTGATATGTAAAGAATAAAATGTCACTTATGTTTAGCTGATTTTTGGATGAATTTAAATATTCTTACTAAATATCCGCTGACCACTTAGCATGCATGTGGAGCAGGCTTTCTGCACAGGGCTCAGCATAACAAACTATCAGGGATTTCAGTGGCTCAGACTGTGGGCTGTGTTCTGTTTAACCTAATACTCTGGATATTTGTTAAGTAATCAAGAGCATGATTTTGTGTTATTAAGCAGCTGTCTGACAGACTGAGATTTTACTCACAAGCAGTGAGGAATTTTTCTCGGCTAGAATGTTTGTTTGTGAAATCCTGGCAGTTGACAACTATTCCTGAAAGAATATTTTTCTTCTTCTTTTTGATCCCTCTGGCTGTTTCACCTGCACTCCTCTCTTTTCCATTCTAGGGAAGGCCCAAACTGATGCAACTGCCTTCTCCACAGGCTTTGGTAAAGTATGTCTTCAGGCCAGATATTGCAAGCTTCACCTCTTTAGGACATATAGTTTTCTGGCACTGCAGATTTTTAAGGGAAATTCTAAAAACCTTTTCTGACCTTTGGGTAACTTAAGGAAATCCTATAAAGTATGTGGAATATAGTGCACCTTCAAGTGACTCATTGTTTGTATTTACACTATAAATGTACAGCTCCTTATTCAGTAAAAGCATTGCTCATTTAAGTACTCTGCTGGTTGGGTCAGTATCTTTTGTGACTTAGAGCTGTGGGGAAACAATGGCGTCTTAATGGTGATATTCCATTTTCTTTCATTCATGCTGTTGCTACTTCTACAGTTTCCCCCTCCTAATCTGCCACCCCTTCAAATGTCAGAGAACGGCTGCCTGCTGCATGGCACTGCCTCTTGGGTTGCGCTTGTGTTTTTCATCTAAAACTAATAATAACGAGACAGGCCCTTGGAGGCACTTTGTAATTTTTCTTCCCTTTTCCTTTTTTCACAGATCACTACATTTCTCTGAACATAAAATTCCTATTATAGGCCAGTCAGGGAGTCCTGCCATCCCTAATTTTCTCTCAGATAGTGATTTTATCCCATTTTTATTTCACTATGTTTTCTCAAAAGATTATTGTGTTTAAGACACTGTGAAAGTTTGCTTTTTAGTATCACAATGTATGTTTGTAGCTGGGGTTAATATTTAATCGGGCTTTGCTAATGTTTGAGACCTCACTCAGACTTGGAAAATTCTTCTTTTTGCCATTGTTAAACAAAGAAAACAAAACCCTGCGTTCAAATGTGTAAAGAAAATTTCATTTTTTTAGTAAAGAATTTTTTTATCATTCTCTGAAATCATTCAGGTGTCATAAAAGATCTCTGATATGTTTGACACTGGGTCAGTTGATTTTCTGCTACATATAGAATGCACTTGGAATGGCACTTGGTTTTCATTATTACAGACATTGATTTTCAATGCTGATGAGGTGGGGGGGGGGGGGGGGCATTCATTCACTTTCTTTACCACCCAGCCCAATTTAGGGTCGCGGAGAAGCTGGAGCCGATCCCAGCAATTAGCGGGTGAGAGGCAGGGTGAGGGGCATACAATTGTTATTAAAAATGTTCAGAGACAAAGGTCAAATCTGAACAGCCTGTGTATCCAAGAGCAATTATTCTGTCCACAACTTGTCTTTCTGTCACAAAGTAAGGCCATATTGGAGGTGACTTTTCCCTCTCTGCGCTGTCCTGATTTGGCATTACACTTCATAGACTCAGACCAAAATCCATTAAACAAGGTTTCTGCTTCACCAGCAGCTTCTCTGTGTCTTTTCTTCAATCCACCTTCACTCGTTATTTTCTTTTCGTCCTCTTCATCTCTTCTCCAATGACATCACTTCCCTTTTTATTGTCAAAGAGAGATTACTTTCTCATGCACTTTCTTGGCTGCTTTTCAGCTTCTGTCTAGTCATCAGGTCCATTTTCAGTCGATCACCTCTTTTCTTTTCATTCCTTTTCAGCAGAGGAAAAAAAAATGGTTTGAGAAAATCAAAGAGGGCCCATTTTTTCTTTGTTGTTTGCAATTGAAAGCAGTTTTCACACTAAGCAAAATTGTTTGAAATTCATGTTAAAAATTTGTTTTATTTTTAACTTTCCAAGAAAAAAATTTATTTTAATCTGGATGAACTTTTTCATTTCCAGTATGGCAATGTTCACGACAGGGTAAGCATTAAAGTTTGTTCAGAAGTCCTTTTTATCACTTTTAATCTTTTAAACTTTTACCCCTGCAGCTAGTTCCTGGAAATCATAAAAAATAGATTTAATGCTGCAAATGATAAATAAGTATCCTTCATCAGACAAAAATGAAACATTCCTCTCATCAGGCTCCAGGAACTGGTCTCCTGACTTTCCCTACATTTACAGTAAAGAAACTGAGATGCTACACAATGGTGAACATCAGCCTGTTCCAATTCTGTTGAGATGTGTTGCTGCCATCAAATTCAAATCAAGCTAATGTTTTTCATGAGATTGTAAAATATCCCAGTTTCACCATCTGACATGGTTTTCATATTCTTTTGGGGTTAGGGTTTATGAGATTTGCAAATCATTGCATTCTGTTTTTATTTAACATTCTTCACAGTGTTCCAGATTTTTTTAAAATTGGGGTTATATAATATCTCCTAAACAAAGTTTAATAAATCCCAGGCTGCAAGTTAGTTCACGATTCTGATATTTAAATAATTTTCTTGCCAACCATCCGCTGAACGCCTGACAGAGGGGCTTTTACAGTTGCATCATGGGAGATGGGAAAATGACCGAGAAAATGAGGTCCATCATGTTGGTTACAGCTGGAGGAGCACTGACACTTTCATTATCTGGTTCCAGTCTGTGTGAAGGTGAAATTGATGAAAGACTTTTACGGAGGTCATGACAACGTTCTTTAAACATCATTGAACCAGAACCTTAATGATGTAAAGCCGACTGAACTGGAAATGATCTCATTCATAAGACTGTTGCAGAGAGAAACCCAAAACACATGCAATAAAAGCAAAAATGCTACAGGCCAAAGTTCTTTCTAAAAAAAGAAAAAAAAAACATTTTCATATACGGTGGCTTGATGATCTGACATTCTGAGTTAATCTTTCCTTGCTCTGGCCTTTTTTCAGCTGTGACTGTGCCTGTGAATAATTCATATGAAGGGATCATAGTGAGAGTGCAGGGAGGCAATATCAACACTGCTTTAACCTTGGTCTGCCTGCCACAGGTTCTTATTGAGTAGACATTCAATTAGACAAGGAGAGAAATGTTTAATCCTCTAATTTATTCCAGACTGTAGCCCAGAACACTGGAAGCTTATATAAATAAATAAATAAATAAATAATTAAAATGCTTCATAGTACCAGGAAATAATCAATCATGAATGTTGAGGGTATTAGACATTTCACCACTATAAGCAACATGTGAATCTGGACTCATGTTGATATTTTCAGTGCAAATTGATTTAACTTAGGGTCAATAAAATCCAATAAAAATGGCAAAACTTATTTTCTTGACTGGAAAAAAGTATTTGGAAAGTGTTACGGGAGCTTTCCCGTAGTGTATTTAGCACTGTTGGTGTGGAGCAGTGGACTTTATTGTTCTGATCAGACATCGAGATGGCTATGTCTTTTGACTTGGAACGGTTTCTTGCAGCTCCTTCTGGTGTAGCTCTTGACTGTTTTAATGTTTGAATGTTTTATTTGCTACAAACCTGGTCATTGCTGACTGTTTAGCCTTAAAAAGGAAAAACCACAACAAACCACAACAACCAAAAATTGTTGGATTGGTTCGGACACAGACCCACTGCATAGACGAGGAACCAGATAAGTCTAACAAATTTGATTTATATTTTGCACCCTTTGTATTTAACGGCCCTGTTTCTTTAAGAGGGAATGCTGGAGATGAAGTTCCAGTTCGTATTCTAAGAGACACGGGAGGCTCTCAGACACTTATATTAGCTGATGCGCTGCCCTTCTCCAAAACCTCTTTGTGTGGGTACAATCAGATAATCAGAGATACTGAAATGGGGTATGTGCCTCCGGATGCATATAAAATCAGAATTAGTGAGTGGAGTTTTTCCTGTAGCCGTGTGCCCGGAGTTGCCCATGAAAGTGATAACATTGTTGCTGGGGAATGATGCAGCTGGCAGATGTGTAGTGCCAAAATTAGAAAAATTGAATATTCCTGTAGCCACTATCTCATCAAATCCCTTGGAGAAAGACACCAAGCTGTATCCAGTTTGTTCTGTAAACCGCACACAAACCTGTAAGAATTGGTCTGTGTTGACAAATTTCATAAACAAGGAAATCTCGTTAGTGTATAACAGTACGTGGCCTGGCCCTTTAGGTACAGAGTTTCGCAGAGTTTCACAACTGCATATTAAGTACAAAAGGAAAGGAAAAAAGAAGAAACCAATGGCTCATGCGGTGGGCTCTGCTGATCCAGGACTTCAAGTTGGACATTTGACACAAGAAAGGGTCTGACAATGTGTGCGCTGATGCTCTTTCCAGAGTTTCGTGTTGTGTCTAACATTTGTGTTTTTTTTTCTTTATGTAGCCCGGGAAATGAGTTACCTCACATGACACAATTCCCGGGATTCTTTCACAGCAATTTAATATAAATGACAAACTCAACACTGTACAAAAGTGGCAAAACAATAAAAATAATAAAAGTAAAACTGAAGAAAATACAGCAGTGGGCTCTGATCATTCACAAAGAAGCATGTAAAGAAAACCGTTTGTCATAATTAATCCAAAGCCCGTCAACTGGCAGAGATGTTGAATGTATTACTTTTTATAGACTCACATGTCACAGCAGTTCTTTTCAACACATCATACACTAGATGTTAGACACAGAGGATCTTTTTTAAATTTTTTTTATAAAGGAACATGGCAGTCTCCGCTCTACACCGTATGCAGGCTCTCTGTGTAATCCATTTCACAACACATCTCATTAAAATGCAGACAGAAACATCTTAAATGTAACTCCTAGTTTACATTTCAACAAGTTCTATACATTTACCTTCTCCCAGAGATCAGTCTCTATTTTACCATGAGATGGACTTAATTAGCACGCCCCATCTCTCTAATCACATTGGACGTCAAACAGGAAGAAGGCCCAAAATTCCCCTGGCACAGTGTCAGCGGAAAGATATAAGCTCCTGTGACACTGCCATCTAATGACTGCATCACAGGACATCTATTTACACTATTTACCACATAGCATATCTCTATATATGAATAGTGTGCTTGGCTGAATTAGGATTTTTTCCCCACAGTGTTAGAACTGATTGGTGTAGTTTTTTTGTTTGGTTTTCTGATAGTCTTGTGTTCTTTTCTGGTTTTAATATTAAGTAAAAGCCCTTTTGGCTTCTCTTCAAGTTGTATTATTTGGTTAGTGTAAAATTGTTAAAGTTAGAATGTGTTGGGCTAGTTTAGTTTAATTGTATTTAGACTTTACACAAGCATAGCTATTGGAGCTGCTTCACCTTTTTGTCAACATAAATTAGTGGGCCAGTTTTTCGTTAACCTTTTTGGTTAGCCTTGGTTTTGTTTTCAACTGGCTGATTTTGAGTTGAACTTCAGCGGTTCTATTGTGTTTTTACTTTGAGCGGCTTCGCTAAACCCAGCATTATCATCACCACCGTTTGTTTGTTCTCCTTTTTCCCTTCTGCCAACAAAACTACTGGCTTCCTTTATTCACATCTGACCACAGTTTTCTTTTGTTACGCCTTCTTATACCCCTATAGTGGGTCGTAACAAAAAGTATATGCAAGAACAAAGTCTCTTTAATGCCTGAATTTATTTACTATTTTGAAATACAAAATAAAAACATGAAGAGAAACTGGGGGAAAAAATGTAATTAATAATATATAAAGAAATATTATTAATAAATAAAAACAGAAATAAATACAGAAATAAGAGTGAATAAAATTAAATAAATATGTAAAATAGAATATAAAGAAATGCAATAAACAAAGGCCAGAAGTGGTTTGATGCAAATGTACAACAAACAAACGTTAATGGGTTAAGAACTCTTCATAGTTTGTCCCTATACTGGTCATGATCCTGATCATCTTCTATCTCATTATTTACTTTATCTGAAGGTAAATCTAACCAATACTACATTTGAAAAACAACTTGTTTTTGTTTAGAAAGTAAAATGAATTTCTACCTGTATGTCAAACCAAACTATGAGAACTCTGTCAGAGTGCATGAATTGCATTGAATCACTCACTGCTGACTTATATTTAATTCCATTTTTATTAATACCTGTGCCGGGGTGGAGGCAATGTATTTGGCGGTTGTCTGTCCGCCTGTCTGTCCATCTGTCAATCAGTCTGTCTGTCTGTCTGTCTGTCTGTTAAAGATACAACAACTCAAAAAGTTTCGGACGGATTTTGATCACATTTGCACAGTTTAAGATGATGTTAAAAAATACGTTTTAACTGTGTATTAGATTTTTGGAAAACATTTATTGGTCTTTTGTCTTGTCATCTACCAAGACTAAGATACTGAATCACATGTTCATATTCACCCCAGAATAAGAGCGAATGCCACATTTGATGTAAGAAGATTTGATGTTGCAGCTCTTTCCAAAGATTACAACTGAACACAACATTCTTCATCACTAAAGCTTTATCAGCACTAAAGTTTTATCAGCACTAATATTTTGTTTGTTTAATCTTTTTTAGAAACCCTGCATCAGCACAGCAGGTAGATTCCCCACAGAGCCCACATAGTTCTTCCTTTCGGAAGAGCTCAGGATCTCAGAGGGCACTAAGATGACTAGGAAAGCTTTTAAATGCTTGTGGATGAATTATGGTCATTTTATGGCAAGAGCAAGTAAAATGTTTCATCCTAATTTATTTTCTTTATGAGTTGTTCGCAACTTCTCCAGTTCACAGAGCGGCAGTGTAATATTTTACTTTTACACTATTTAATTTAATTTTACACTTCAGCTATTATTAACAAGTGAAGACTCAAGAAGTGGTGATCATAAATCTATCAACTGTATTTTGCATGGCCTTTATTTATCAGCTGCTTTTTTAACACACTGCAGGTGACTCGGAGGGTGGCTGTTTCCTCAGCCTCAGGAACGAAGACTCATAAAAGCTGTTCATCTCATCAAGATGAGCCCAGCTGTTGAGCCTTGAACTTTATTAAGTGAGCGTAAGCAGCTCAGTAGATGTATTACATGTCTTTCTGCAGGGAGTTAAAAAGCAATACAACATTATCCCTTTGAATACCCATCATCTTCTAATGCCTGACGTTGAGCTGAACAGCATGACGGATTTTGTCAGGATAATATTTTTGAAGTCTGTGTTTTCTTGAGATGAGGCTGGCTAAATGAGTGATCTGTGCTTTTAGCGTCTTAGCTGATTGTATTTGTGCTACTTCATGTCTTTCTTTTATGGCTGTCTGCTTTTCTCCCACTCCATTTTTGTGTGTGTTGCAGGAAAGGATCCCGGCCATGGATAGAGGCTGTGGAGTGAAATAGAGTTGGATGGGTGGGGGGAGGTGGGGGGGCAACGAAGACCAGTACCATTAATCTTTATTACATTCTGGAGCAAACACGTAGACACAGTAACAGCAGATCCACAAGCATAAATATAAGACAAGTTCACTTTGATAAAAGCACAGCTAACAGGGCTGTTAGCTATACACAAATCTTTAAGAGGCATGGAAATCTTTCACATATTCATCAACAAATTACTGTCTTTGACTTAGTATCACAATGTGGAACAAGCAATTGTTTTCTGTGAAGTGCTTAATCTGTACTGGGGGGGAAACTAACACAAAATAAACGGATTGTGCTGCGGGCAGTTATGTCTGTCTGCTCTTTCATATGTCTAACAGTTCTCACGTTTGCCTGTAAAAATAAGATTTCTGTGTTGAGTTTATAGTCTAGTTAAAATTCATTCAGCTTTGCATGAACACTGGAGACCAACAAACAGAGGATTTGACATAAAAGAAAAACTCATGAACTTATGGTTTTACCAGTTTGAATAAGCCAAAATAATAATAATAATAATCATAAAAAAAAGAAATACAAATGTTTAATGTTTTTTTTTTTCTTTGCAAGAAGGGAAATTGGCTCTTAAATAAACATGTAACTGGGACTGGGACAGGATGAGTGTCAGACTACTGCACTATTGCATAAAGCCCATGAATTACAGCTTTCTATACCCCCTTATGCCTTCATGAGCATTTGTCACCAAATTAATCAATAATTAAATATCACGCAGTCGCACAACAGTGATTTGTTTTAGTTTTTGCATGTTTTGTTTTTGATAATCCTCTCTGTCTGGGTTGATTTTGGCAACCAAATTTTTAGTCTGTCAGGGTGATAAGGTAATACGTTCATCATGTCCTGATGATGCAAGGTCCTCGTACGGTGCAATACACCCAAAAGATAGCATCATTCTCCTGTTACCATGGAAACAAGAAAGAGATAACTATAGTATGAGGAGCAGGTGGCAACAGGTGGAGTAATTCCTCTACATTTCCCATTTTCCCTCTCTTCAGTCTCATTCTTTCTGTTGTACTGTTTTCTTCCTCTCTCAAACTATCAGTCGTGTCCATCAGCCTCTTCCACAACCTTAGTACAGATAATGAGAGGTGATAGTTGCTATGGAGATAAGGCAATGCTATCTGCTTTACTGAAATTCAGTTAAGAGATCTACACATTGGCTCACTTCTGAGCAGATGGCTGAGTCCACAAATATCATCACTTAGTTGTGGCTTCTGCAGATTACAGTTAATGCTTATGGTCTTATAATATGCCAGATGCTCACTGTCAGTGCAGCCACAAAGGTAATGAGCAATGGCTTGTTGCTGTGATGCATTTATATAGTCATTTAATGAAATAGTTCCTACACAGATGATGTTTTGAGTGAAAAAAAATAATTTAAAAGAAAATTTGATACGAAATTGTTATTATCCTTCTTAAATGTTTTTCAAGATTAAAGACACATTACCAAAAAGAGCTGTAGACATGTTTTGCAACTGACATATTAGAAATTATTGATTACATCCCACTGTTCAATGCAGCTTTCTTTATAAAGTCAGTAGCTTTTTAAAAGCTACAGGACAAGTATCCCCGGTCCCAAAAAATATGTTTGTTTTTGAAGGCTTTTATTTTGGGTATAAGAGTAAAGTATATATTGCAGCAGAAAATCAAAGAAAATTTTGCTTCCAATTAAGTGATAGGGGAACATTTTGGCCAGAGAGAGGTTTAGAAAGGAGAAGGAGAAGAAAAAAAACTTATTTTATTTATTAATTTTGCACAAAAGAAGGTTGACGTAACTTCAGTGCAATACAATGCATTTTACTGTACAGTGGAGGAGAGAGTTAGATGGAGTTCATTGCATAGAATCATTATCCCATCAGTAAAAGGACAATCAACAAGGCTGATTTAAGAGAAAGTCAGCCATCCCATATGATCCCTGCAGTGAATATGTAATAATTTAATGACTTTTTACCTTCAAACTCTTGTTGGGTCTTCTAATTAGCTAGTGCCATCTCTGGTTTAGACTGATAGTTTGTGGAATGGAAAAGCAGTTTTTAGTCTTTTCCCCTTTTGATATTAGTCTGAAATAAATTAACAAACTACATAAACATTAAGACCAGTACTAAGTGTTTGAAGTTCCTTTAATCTAATCTAATTAAATACATTGATTTGTTGCCAATTGAGGATTTAGTACATTATAGTTTTTTACCTCCTATTTTGGTTCAGTTATCAAGAAAATAAGCTTAAGTCACTGGACTCACATATATCCAGATTTCTATGGAAAAACAAGCCATCACGTATCAGTCTAAAAACTTTACAACAGACTAAAGATAGAGGTGGAGTGGACTTACCCAACTATTTCTTAGCTAACAGGCTGCAATATATCTCCACATGGCTTAAACCGAGCAGTCTGGATGAACCATGGTTAGAT
>JBAMHW010000021.1:7372186-7396655 GCA_037177495.1 Rhadinocentrus ornatus | reverse complement strand
CCCCCCCCCCCCCCCCCCCCCCCCCCCCCCCCCCCCCCCCCCCCCCCCCCCCTCCCCCCCCCTCCCCCCCCCCCCCAACAGGAATTGTGAAGTCAAGTTGATATTAACTGCATCACCCCACAGTGGTTATTGCTTGGACTGCTGGACTCAGCAAAATGTTTTGACAAGTGATGAAATTGAGTGTGTGAAATGAGCCACACTGATCACTCAGAGAGAAAACAAAGCAATGTTGATACACTGTAAGCAGTTTTCCCCTACTTGCAAGGTTTTCCAGATTATTTGTACAGTAGGTTTGAGAGAAAATCAATAAGCCCATTGTATATGAAGAGTTGGTATATCTAAAGAAGAGAGCAATTGGAAAAGCAATATTCTCATTATGTTGCAAAATCTTTTTTTGTGATGCAGTTAGCAGTGACAACAAAAGTAATGGTCCTCTGTAGTCAGTCCCAAAGGATTTGGACTGGGACCAACGCATGAATCCAGTGCTATACTTAGTGCATAACCATTTCCTGGGAGTGTGAAGTATGTCTTTACTTCATTACTCAAAGCCAGTAAGTTACATTCATTCATTATGAAGTCTACATTACAAGCTGAGGCATTAATGACAAATGGAGCTTAAACCAAGTTAAATATGATTAATCGAGCAAGTGAAATTTTTTTTTTTACATAATTTGCTTGCCATATAAATTAATTAAAATGACATTTGCACAAGATTGAAAAGCAGAAGAATATGTAATAAATATTTTCCTCAATGGTGTGCTCTTTTTTTTTCCCACATCTCAGCCTGTGAAGCATGATTGTATCCAGAAAGTGACATTTGTATATAGTCGATGCAGGTGTGACAGAAGTCACACTTAGAGAGAAATATTGGACCAAACAGATCACAGAGAGTGCATCTCAGAGCCACTCGTCTGTCTTCATTGTGTCAGATGGGAGAAGAGGCCACCAAGCTGCCGCACAAATATGGAGCCGGGGTCCTGTGGACAATAGAGGTAGAAAATTTAAAGAAAAGTGTATATTTACACCAGATTTTACCTTTAATACAGCTAACTTGCTGCTGTCTGGTATGTTGCGGCCAAACACTGACAAATACAGAACAGGCTAAGTGGTGCAATAGAAAAAAACCTTTTAAGAGTTGTTTTCTGCCTCCAGTGAGGACCTTATCTTACCTAGTGTCCCTATATAGGATTCATTTATGTTAATTTTCAAGATGTTAATGCAGAATTTTTGGTTTTTCTTTCGTCTTTCTTAAATTGTTTCTGTTCATGTTAATGGTCTTTGTGCTCTGGTTTACATTAAATTATGCAAGTCTATATGCAAATGAGGTACTCATTAGAAAAAAAAATAAAACACACATATCTCTTTTTGTTTGCACCACCATTACAGTTTTGTTAAATAGCTATTTGTTTATTTGTTTACAGATACTGTGTGTCATGATAGTCTGGAGTAAATTGAGCAAATACTGTCTCACTTACAGATGTATCACCATCTAACTAAGCAATATATATACATATATATGTGTTTTGGTTTTTTTTTCTCTAATATAGGATAATTTCCCTAAAATTGTTTGTGGGATTTCTTCAAAGATGCAAGCCAGCCATGTTCGCAAATAGTTAATTAATTACATTGTGATGTAAAAGTCTACAGGGCAAGCTCTTGTAGAGCTCGTTGTTTTTGGAAGCGTCTTATCTGTGAAAACAACCATATTTTTGATACTCTTAAATATCTCTCAGACGTGGAGGTAACAGATCCAGCAGGAAGCTGCTGGAAAGAGAGCAGAGTTTAAATCTCAGTTGGCAGTCGCTGTGCAACTTTAGCACAAAATTGTGTGACTGGCACATTGCCGAGGCACAGCACAACAAAACTGAGCAGAAATTGGAGCGTTGTGGAATGTTTGGGTGTGTGAAGTGCTTTCTGAGAACGTCTAGGTGTGTGCTGCTGACACATTGTGAGTCTCACATTCCTGGAGGAAGATTTTGTGTTTGTGACTCCCCTATCCCTGGCCATCTGCCGGTCTATTCGCTCTCTCATCTATATGGAGAACAAGACATGCATTAGAATAGCTAATACAACAGGCCTCATATGGTGAATGCACACTAACAAGGTGGCGCAGATTGCAAGGAGATTCCTAGAAGTTGTGCTCTGCTGAGGCCAAGCTGTGGAGTGTGGAGCTGCAGCAGAAACATGAAATTATGGTTTATTGAACTTTATGTATTCTTGTGGGAGGTCATAAATTCTCGGGGCTGAAGAGGCACCTTTTTGCCTGCAAATAGATCATCTTTGACTTGTTTTTCAAACAGTAAATTTAGTAGCCTTTTAAATAGGCAATCGTTGAGTTCACATTTTTCTTACTGTCAGTGTTGCTGGGTAAAGAAAGCAAACTACAGGAGAGGCAGGAAAAGTGCACCCTCTGGGAGGAGGTTATGTTCGTGCTGCTCCAACAGGAGGGACAGATAGATGGAGAAATAAAAAAAAACGGGGAGATATCTCAGTGGTGCTACTAGCAGCAACAAAACAGAATGAGGGATCAGGGATGGGCTGTCCCTCTACATGAGCACTATGATAAAAAATGGAGGCTCAATCTTCTCCTGAGGGAAAGACTGTCCACATCCAGATGTTGAGGGCACAGTTGATGACTGATGCCTGGAGGGAAAGTAATGATTATAAATGTGCAGATGCATGCAGATTCTTAATGTGTGTCTATCTTAGTCAAGGATTCACACTAAATATTTCAAAGGGCTAAGAGAGAAAACAAAGGGAAAATGGAAATCAGAATCTGGAGCAGTAGTCCCAGAAGAGGCACCCAAGGAGCCCCCTTCTCCCTGTTACAACAGAAATAAAACTGTTTGATCTCCTCCACTCTTGCTTCTATTGTTATCTGCTGTAAACCTCTACCCGCCCTGGATTCATTGTATCACTGTGAAACTGTTGAGGCCGATAAATGTGAACAGAGTAAAAGGCAAAATCTCAGTGTTTACTTTTGAAACCTGCAAAATACTTGATACCGTAGGGGACAGACTGCTAATTTGTAGCATTTTCATATACCTCCCACTTTTAATTAACAGGAGAACAGCCTCCCCCCTCCTCAACTACCACCACTGCATCGCTGCACACCTGCCTTTGTCTAGCTTTTCAAACCTATCACAGTTACAAGCTGTGTCTCTTGTCTGTGTCTGCTGAGGTGTCTTGTGATTTCATGATGGTCCAACTGTATCCAGAGATGTATATGGTTTCTTTTTTAATCCTGTTTACAAAAGAGGTATAACTGGATGAGTACCCACATTTTGATGCACATAACAAAACATCCATTTCTGAGTAGTGAAGTAGACTGAGACTCTTTCTTGAACCGTTCAATTAGTTTGTGTTGGCTGGACTTTGTTGAAACAGCCTGAGAGACTATTTTAACACAGAATGTTCTGATTAGAGGCTGACATTAATCTGTATTGGCTGCATCATTTAAATCACAACAAAGTCACAGTTGTAGAATCAATACAACACCCTGGATATTGACCAGGACTTTTGTTCAGGCCACTTCCTAATGGGTCAGGACTTATGTGTTTGCTGTACCCTGCAGGAGTGGGTTGCTCAACCTTGATACCAAACACTCCAATCAGTTTCTGCAATCTACGCACACACAGAAACACACACAGAACATCCTCCAACATTATCCCTCTTCAGCTGGGGCATTTCCTTATCACCACATTGCACAAACCAACCCATTCATTAGCACCAATTTCCCCTTGAATGACCACAAAATAGTCATTTGCCTATCTTTTTGTTCTATCCCTTATTTGTTATCTCTTTCTTTTGTTCTGTTATAACCTTCACTGCTCCATTTCTCCTCTGGATCAAAAAGGATCCCTCCTTCTGGACACTAGACAGTGGAAATGGTCTTGTTAATTGCTCACAGCAGTTAGAGGTTATCAGCTGACTGGCAGTGAAGGTCTGAATAATAAGCTGAGCTAGAAAAAAAGATCTTGGCAAAAACTGCTAATACTGGAATAAAATAGCTGCTTTCTTTTCAGGGAGGATGAAGATGAGGGAGAGGAGATTAAATGAGGTGGCTGCTCATAAATAGGGTAAATAGGAATGAAGGCAGTTGGTTAGCTGGGTTCTATTTAAAAGGTTGTCATAGCTGCCTTTTCAATGGTGATTCTTGCATTTCCATAATTCTGCGTTCTGATGGTGTCTGTCACACAGACACACACACATAGACACATTTCCACACAGGCACACACATCTATACTATATACTCAGCTTGAAGTCTGATCTGCAATGGACAGCACATCAGTGCACATTGATTTTCTTCAGTACCATATTTTTCCAAATGACCTTGCTTTGCAGAAGGAACATTTTGCAGAGTTAAGTTTTAATTCTATTTTTTTTTTCCGTCATCCATTTATTATGGCATATCAGGACATTTTTAAATCACCAATTGTGGACCCACCCAAAGTGTTTTAAAGGTGTGTGCATTTCAGTTCATTACCTCAAATGTAAGAGTCATCAGTCATGACGACCATTGAGGGAAATATTTTGATTCAGTACTTTTAAGGAATTGTAAATTATCAGTTACAAAATGGTGCTCATGAGAGCTGCGTTGTTCTCTTTTTTTTCCTTTTTGTTTTTGTAGATGTAACCCACTTTTCACACATGCACACACTTCTCCTATTAAATCTCCACTGTTCACCCTCTACGTTATTGCCTTGGGGCTCTCTAACTTGGAGTCTGAACTTATTATGCTTCTACCCTCTTTGAATTTTGGTGCGCTCAGCTTGTGAATGAAGAGGGTATGAGCTCATTCTACATGCTTCAGCACAAGGACTGTCTACGCTGCAGACAGCTTGGTGAGAAAAATGTAATGGGGAAGCACCAGAGGTGGCAATCCCAACATGAGGATAAGTTTCACCCTCTCAACCAATTAACTTTGATGATATTTAAACCTCTCACTGCAGCAGATGATCACCACAAGAACAGATTTATGAAAATGTAAAACTTTTTTTTCCTTCAAGAGCGTTCCAGGCTCTTTGTCCTCTCTCAAACTCAATCAGCCAAATGCCACATTTTTCTTTTTGTCTTTACTCTGATCTGCTTTTTTTTTCTATTTTCTGATGCCATATTTTACAGTCACCTCTGGTTTTGACTATGAATATTGTGATAATGCTACTAAACTAACATGTGGTCTGTTCTTTCAACCTTTTGTTAAACACAGGAGAAACAAACAGCACAGTTCACTTATTTGATAAATGTTTTTCTTTGCACCAGTAGTTGTGACAAAAAAAGACCATTGAGGAGAAGAGTTAAAGGAAGATGACAAGATATGGTGTTTGTCTTATCCTTGAGAGGGGAGAAGTTTCATTACCTGAGGGACTTCAGCTGTGGATATCTCAGGAGTGGTGTGTTTTCTACTCAATGCTTGTCAGAGTTGTGGTGCTGCTACATGCATGTGTTTTTAGTCACTCTGGGATTTCAGTGACTCTTGCAGGAGCGAGACAGCCCAGGAATCAGCTGTGATGGATGGCTGTGTCCATCCAAGAGGATAGAAGGGTCGCTGAGGTTCTCTGCAGTGATGTAAACACTTCCCTGCTCAGCCCCTTGACTTTTTTTAATTAACCTCTTTGGGAGGACCAGTCTTAGTAATCACAGCTTGGAAAGTCCTGGTATAAGGACTTATCTGACCTGTGAGTGCCCAGTTTCTTCCTCTACCTTTACTCTACCTCCTATTCAACTCAGTAATGGCACTGCCACACAGGAAAAGAGACAGCAGCACTGAACATTTACAGAATACTGACACAGCCCTGCTGAGTTTATTTTCTGTCATCCCTTTTTTGCATGTTCACACACCTTACTGAAGGCTTTGTATTCTGCTCTCCATTCATCTCTCTAATTTCCCGAACTAGATTTTGTTTTATTTCGCCATCACTGATCCCACCAAGAGGCGATCACAGTTTAATGGCAATTAGTCATGGAATTCCTTGCCAAATTCCTTTGCACCCGTTGTTGTTTCATCTCTCATTTGCTCCTCTATGCTCACTGTCGACCTTGTGGCCTCATTATATGGAAACAGAAAAGAAGAACAAACATAAATAAGCATAATCTTATTTTTCACATTACACTTCTAAGAGACAAACAGGCCTCAGTACTCCTTAGGGGAAGTGAACCCCTCAGAGCGATGTCCCAGAACAAGTAGATCAAACGCCTCTCCTCTCAGCTTTCTTTCTATCACTCTATTTTGGTTGCCTTCTTTCATGTTGGGGAGCAGTGGCTTAAGTGGCTCTATTGGATCCCTCTGATGGGCTCTCAAATGAAGCCTGTGAGAGCCTGGAAAATAAATTGGTTCATTCTCAGATGTGACTCCTGTGGCGCCCCCTGCTGTTCGATTGCTGATATGTGCCTCATCCAATGCAGAATGGAAGCAGAAAGACAAAATAAAGTACATAAGGCTGCTAGGGAAGAGGTCAAGGAATAAACGGGGGAGATGAGATGAGCTATGCAGCTCACTGTGTTGAAGCATTTACATTTTGTTTCAGTTGATGAGAGTTGTATGCATGCTAAATGGACATTCAATGAAATGAGGGGCTCGGGATAAACATATGCATAAAGCCACATCTCCCCCATGTGGACATCTGGTGCAGAAAACATAATCACAGTGCAAATCTTTATTAATTAAAATAATTGATAATCTAAAGGTGCTCTCTTTAAGTAGCACCAAACCAAAGTAATAAAGCATTACCTTTTTAAAGTGTTTGCATTTTATCTGCATGTATTTACATACCTTACAGCTTAGAAGTGATTGGTTTTGATGGTGCACCATGTTCACGTAGATCTGAATCCTGGATTTCTTTAATTTAACCTTGGATTCACAGTGTATTTCTGCTCTTGTAATCATATGCTACTAAAACGCTTCCTCTTCCAATAAAAGACTGATAGCTGTTATCACTCTACAACAAGTGTCATTTACACTCCAGAGTCATTTAGACCTACAAATATGCTGTCTTTGGTATTTTATCATTAGGACACAGTTTGGAGTCTCTAAAGGTTACAAGTGCCTACAGCAACTAAGGAATTTATTATAGACCAGCAGCTGTGTGGAAACTTGAATTTTAGTTAAATATGTCATGTTATTACACAGCATTGTGTCATCTCACTGACTTTAGCACCCTCGTGTCGAAGCAGTTGAGAAAGTGTTGACACGTTTTTCCCCACCAGTGTTTTGTTGACATTAGCTCTGTTTCATCCTTCTTTCATATTTTACAGATTACATGCACAGATAAAGTAACAATGACTTATTAAAATATAAAAATCAGTTATTTCGTTGCACATTTTTTGTATTTTAACCAAATCAACATCACATTTGGAAAATAATCTATTAGTTTTTCTTATTTCATGTGTTCCTTGGCTCAACATATTAGCAGTAGATAATCTTTAACAGATGTTTTTTATAATGTTAATTCATTATAATTTATTTTGTAGTGTAAATGGATTTACAAGCACAAAAAAGTACTTAAGCGGCCAAATTTTTAAAATATATTATTATTATTATTATTATTATTATTATTAACAGGAATATAAAAGAAATAACAAAAATTAAACTAAAGTTAGTTATATATTGCATGATATCCTCTTCATTTCCTGTACTTACTACAGGTGTTCTGTTTTATTACCCTAACAAATCTACTGTGCACGTGGGGAGGTCATATATTTATCATAAAAGACACTAAAGCCGATTATAACCGCGGCCCGGGGGCAGGGCAGCCAGAGATTATCTGTGTTTTAATTGGTCACCGTTGCTGCAGGAAGTGTTGGACAACCAATAGAAGAGGGCAGAGACCTTTTCACCATTCGACCCCAAAGAGCTACCTGTTAACGGCTGTGCTGTTCGTCTGTAAAGGTATTTATCGTAGTTTATGGGGCTAAACAAATTTTTCTAAAAACATGACGGAACCCTGTTTATCTCAAAAGAAAGTCTGTGCAGGTTCATGGACCACGTTCGGCGCAGTTTGTCCCGTATTATCTGCACCAGCAGGACTCTACGAATGACAGTTGAAACTAAAAGGATGCAGTTCCTCCTTCAGCGATGCCACAAAGACGCAGTTTTTACTTCTGCCTTCCGGTCGATGCTGTTCGTCACATGTCTGGTGAGATCCTAAAGTCACTTTGTGGACGTTTAGTCTTTGAGAAATCAGAGATAAATTTTTCAATGTGTTGAGCAGACTCTTAGATTGAAATTATAAACAAGTTGTAATGTATTTACAGTTGATCCTTTGAATAAATATAGTGGTTTTGTGATGCTGCCCTGTACCAGGAAGTAGGGCAGATTATTTGGTCACTGCGTCCAAGGCCAATACTCATTTATCCGTGACAGACAGTGCCAAATAACAAGAGGATAAATACTGAATCCAGTCCAAACATTGCAGTTCCAGCCGAGGCCAGAAGATAATTAAAACGAGCAATAACTCCCTTCATTCAAGCATTAAAAAGAAATAAAATACCAACCAAGTGTTTAAATAATCACGGATACAAATTGTGAGACCCAGTAATTACTGTTGCTTCTCTGGGTATTTTCTTCTTTAAAAGTGTTGTCAGGCAAATAAAGATGGAGTTCCTCATTATATCTAAGGACTTTTATCCCCCCAAAAATGTGAAGCCAACATGTTTGGGGCCACAAGTTCCCTTTCAGAACTGCAGTTCGCTTCAATTTCCATACTTGGATCTAAACATAACCATTGCATCAGCATCAAATGTAGACAGGATACACCTCTGGAAGGAAAAAACATCAGAACTTGGGTGATATACAGTACTGGGTGAAAATGTCTTGAACCACCCTTCATTTATTTATATTATCCTTACAGTTCTACTCTCTAACATGATTTTGAGCTATATCTCCTCTGGCTTTCTGAACGTTTTTCAAAGATTTTCTTTGGACATTGGCTGCTTTCTCATTTATTTTCAGTCCAGTCCATGTATGTATCCATTTTCAGATAACTGTATTGTTAATATAAGCCACTTTAAAACTGATCTATGAATCATCCAATGTGTGTTGGGTCATATTACAGAAAATAACTCATTCTAATTTATATCTGTAGGTACTTTGTTACTAGCAGCTTATTAAAAAGATTCATAATATGTCCCATCTCTTAGTTGCCTAAATGTAAAGGTACCACAGAAATCTATTGGGAGAAGGTACTGTACTCTCTTTTGGGAAGGGAAGGCAGGTTTTAGATAACAAAGATTTTTTTTTAAATTCATTTTCATCTTTTCACCTTGCTTTTGTCAGAAAACACTTACTGTATTTACCAGCTTAGAAGAAATACAAACACATAAATATGACTCCTTTGGCACAATCATGCTCTTGAAGTCCACAAATAACTAGACAGTACTTTGATGGTGTTCTGCTCTTACATACAACCCTCTGTAGTTCCTGGTCCTGTCCGTGTCCATGTATCCTGGCCTGTGGGCCATTGGGGTCCAGCTTCATGCAGTCTTCACAGGGGGCTACATACCAGGGCACCACTCTGTCCTTCTCATCAACAGCCCCAATGAACAGGTCGCCAAGGACATTGGCAGGTACAGGAATGGTCACTTTGTTCATATGACAGTTATTTTTCTTTTTTTTTCTTCTTCTTCTTCTTTTTAAGATAAGTACTGATTTTTATTTTAATGTTTGATGAGAACTTCTTTTCCTAACTTATTTTTGCTTACTATAAGGCTTGTTTTACCTGTTTGAATTGTGGCACGGCACTTGCAGATACAAATGCGATTTATTAATCCCTGAAGTTCATTATTTGACTTTAAAGGAAATTGAAAAGTAACTTAAATGCTGAAACTCATATGTTTAAATATTTAAGATGTGTTGTCATTTATAATAAAAAAAAAATCAGAATAAAGACAAGGGTATTAGAAAAGATATTGTCTCAGAAACAGCATGTAAAATGGTTGATATCTTATTAGATTAGGGAGTAAGAAGTCAGTGATGTGATTAGGTATCAAAATGAAGTTGAGAAAGATTCATCACTGAAAAACTGAGTCAAAAGTTCCACATCCTTTTTCACCATAACCTGCGAACAGCCAGAGAATTTCTAGTCATCTTCATGCCATCAGATGCCTGTCCATTAAATCAGACCTGTTGTGGAAAATCAGTGCATGAGTTCACACACATTTCTGAATCTCATCTTTATTCAACCAAAACCAGTTCAAAGAGCAAGTCATTTTAAGAAGAAGGTGAAAAAATCTCAGTTATAACATTTAATATATTATCTCTTCTATTTGTAAAAAAATTGACTTTAAATGATTCTTAAATGATTGGATTTGGTTTTTATTTGCATTTCACACATCAAATCTAGCTCAACAAAAGTTTTTCTTTCACTGGAGGAGGCCACTGGTTACCTGGCAACCACATGTTAATGATGTAAAGACAGAAGAACGTCATTGTCCATCAAGAAAAACCCTAATCCCATGACATTTCTAATGTTTTATAAAGCTTAAACATAGAAGACTTGGGCTTTTACTAGATGATATTTCAGGCTGCTGAGAGCTTGGTTTTGTTTTCTGCTGCTAGTGGTAGCTTCACATTTATTTAACAGTAATACCAGTCTTAATTAAATAATTTCAAAATGTTGGTCTAATTCTTTAATCTAGGAGCTAATTAAAGATGTTGCCTTGAAATGTGACCTGTGGTTTGCAAATCAGTCAAATTGATTTATACAATTCAGAGTCCGTCCACTCAGTGTAAATTTGACTTCTCTGTCTGGAGAAGATAAAATTATGTCAAACCCACAAGTGGAGCAGAGCGCTGTGTTTGCACTCTCATCTCCTTTGTTGGCATTTCAGCTGCATGCTAATGAGCTTCATCTATTAACCATATGTCAAGAAAGTAGCCAGAGAGAGGTTTCCAGTTATTTAAATCACCTTCTTCAGAGGGGCTGGTCTGATGAAGAGGCAGAGGTTGTAATAAAGCAAAATATTAGCTGCAGCAGCAGAAAACAAAGATTATTTTATATATATATATATATATATATAAAAGAATAGATTCTTACGTTAAACTCTTCTCCTTTAGCCTGCTTGATGGGAATGCCAATCAAAGGTTCAGTTTCATGTAATAATGGCTAAGAAAAGCTTGTGTGTGCTGAGTTTTCTCCTTCCAAGATTGTCCATCTTTATTTTCATGCTGCCATTCTGTCCCCCCCCCCTTTCAGGGCTATCATGGAGCGACGGCTGGCAGCAAGTATTAACATTCTCTGCAGGACCTCCACAATGTAAATCAATGTCAATCACACACACACTGAGACACATTTATTTCTCACCTTAAACAAAGTCACTAAGACCAGCACAGTTCTCATGTCCTTTCCATCTGCATGTTTGCCCATACCTTTCCACTTCTCTGCATAATTGATTACCTAGGAAACCACATTGTCAATGGGCTACATCTGAAAGCTTTTATCAGTTTCCCACTGAGCTGCAGTTAGCCTTCAAAGCAGTCATGTTTTTACATGCATGAGTTAACTTTCCTATTAATGCACAACCACGAATAGGAAAGCTTGAAAAACTCGGACTTTAGAGGAAGCAAAGAGGCCAAATAGAAAAGCAACAGTTTTACCTGTCAACTAAAAAAGAATGTTGCTGCATGAGATTCAAGGTGAAAATGCTGAGAGAGGTGTTCAGTGTGTGGGAAGGCAGGCAGTTATTGAGCTTCAGTTACGATCAAGTCTTAGATAATCTAATGTTGATATAGTCCAATGCACAAAAACAGAAAAACGTAGTTTCGCTTTGGACATTATAAACACATCCTGGCAATAAAGTTTGAAAATATTACTGTACATCTTGTCCAAGTTTGTCTTTGAAGAATACTTCTTTCTTTAAAAAACATTTATTTGACATAAATGGTTTTTTTTAAGCAGAATCCAGTACTTTTTAGTGCTTAAAGGCTTATTGACCCCATATGTTTCTAATTCTAATGGATCAATCTTTCTACTTCTTTAGGTACTATTGGAAAGGTGAAATCCAGGATGCAAGTGAAATCCTAATGGTAAGTTTGCTTGGGTTCAGTGCGTACTCTGGTTTGGTGTAATAGTGGATTGTTTGATGCTATGTCATTGTTGTTGTAGCTGGTGAAAACAAAGACCTCCAGGATCCAGCAGGTCATCGATTATGTGAGGTAAGACGTTAATGTGTTAATTAATATGTTGTTTCTTAAATTCTACAAGTTTGACATGTTTGGCGAATAATTGCATTATTAGGTACAAAATGCCCTTTTCCTCTGAAAGTACTCTTATGTGAAGAAAGTACAGTAACTTTGGGTTTATGAACAACTTTTAGCAGTAGTTTTCTCTTTAAACAATAACAGTTCAAATATTTTTTGTAAATTTCATCTTAAATATTAATGTAATAAAATCACATATTTATGACAAAGAAGAATGAAAATTTTAGGATTTACTAATTAAAAGAAAAAAAGTCAGTAGGATGAATTTCAAAGCTGCATTAAGCTGCTTTCTGGAGCTGCTCTGAGCTGAAATAGCTTCTGTAATATCTGCACTGCTTACCCCTATCTTAGTCTCTTTTTTGCTTTTTTTCTTCTTTCTTTTATCAGTGTCAGACAGAAAACGTCCCTTCATTCTGATAAACCTGTTTTCTCCTGTTTGTTTACATAATGTGCGTCCCTGCAGCAGGACGAGGTGAAAGTGGGGCCCCTGTAGGGTGTTCTGCACCGGTCGACCACTGTCATTGCAAACTGTCACTGCTCTGCAGCGAGTCAAAGTTGGTGAAAAGTTGAAGATCTTGTTTTGGCTCAGGGAGCCATGCATTTGACTGTTGGCAAGCACTGCTTCTGAACGTGACATGTCTTATCAGAGCCAGTGAGCAACGAACTTGGAAGAAAAAAAAAGTGTTAACGTGCTATAACACAATTAACGGCGTTAATTAACACATTACTTTCTTACTATATGTATATACCTATTTAATTACATTAAATAGGTGAGAAACTGCAGAATACTTATGTAACTAAATCAAAATTTTAGGCTGTAACTTTTAAAATAAATAAATAAAAATTAAACTTAGGTTGTAAACCAATTAATTTATTATTATAAAAAGTAGTTAAAATACTATGTCGGCTGATTCACTAATGCAGTAGAATGCATATTAAAATGTAAAGTTCAACACTACTTCCAGTGATACAGACACTGGTAGAAAAGCTACACAGAAATTAAATAAATATAAATGATAAATAATATCTTATGTTTTAATAAATAAAAACATATCCTAATATTCTGACTGATTTTTTCATAACAGAAAGAATAAGATTAAGAATTATTCTGGATGTTTTTTCTTCCGCATGTACTCTGCTCTACTTCAGTGTTAAAAAACAAGCATGATGAGAAAAAAGAAATCAAGGAGCAAGAGATGCAGCTAAACTTGTTTAACCTCATGGGCTGTTTGTGTTTGTACTTTCACCTCATTTCACCCCATGACAGTCACATTCTGGCATTACATGGTTTAGCAACGAACAAGAGAACACATTAAAAAGGGTATGAGGTTCAGTATCTCCCCCAATGACCCTTAGCCATGTAAACTTGGGAAGTTTGGGGTTAAACACAAAGGGGAAAACCTCCTGAACTCCTTCATGTCCTGAGCAACAACTGACCGAGCAACTTCATTGCTTTGCTACATCTGTGTGGCTAATACACAGCTGAGTTATTTTTGGCTGTGAAGCCAGAGTGTGTCGTCTCCACTGAGTTGTATTTGAAGCTTTGTTTAAGATTTTTAGAGCACGTTGGATTAAACAGGATAAAGCCTGTTTTTCTTCCACACAATACAGTAGGCAAAAGTTTGGAAAGGTTCCCATATTTGTTTGAAAATTATTGTTGTTAGTGCAGATATGACTTTCCGTGTAATATTCATTTATCTGGAAAGAAAATGGCCTGATGACGTGTCCTGTGCCTTGCTTCAAGGTCTGTTCATCCTTATGCAAACCCAGAAGTCCTCAGTTTCCCAGTGGAGGATGGCAGTCTGGCTTACATGAAGTGGATGGATGAAGCCATTCCAGATGACTGATAATGCAGCATTAAAACCAAAGCCAATCTCAGCAAGGACTGCAGCCCAACAAGGCACTTAAGCCATGTGTGCAGCCTGTTTTTTGAAGCCTTTGGATCAAAGAACTGGGAAAGTTCTTTGCAAAGACATTTACACCTGCTCTGACCTTTTCCCCAGGTTTTTTTTTATTTTCTACAAAGGACATTAGATGTCTAACAGTATACAATATAAAAAACACTGCCAGGTGAGCCTCATATTGGGACAGGTAAGATCTTGGATACCTTGACATGTTTTATGTAAATTAGACTTGAGAAGATTTCAAACATCTCTTTCTGCTAGGCCTGAAACTTTACATCAGTTTAATCGTTTTTATTGTTCCTTTTATTTATTCTGCAAAAAAAGACGATTTTTGAAGATTAATAAATGTTTTTATTTAATTAATTTATTTCTTCCTTACATCAGAGCACTTTGTTTATGTTTAGTATTTTAGGTGCTTGTGAAGAAAAGCTGTAGAGAATTTTCCATCTCACTTTTTACTCTATGGGAGCTAATTCAGAATAATATAGTTTGTTATATACAGTATTGTTGTTGATTACTGATTGACTGTATTTGTTAAGAAAGAAATATTTTCCCTGGCTTATATTTGCTTACAGATAAATTAAACTTTTTTTTTTTTTTTTTTACAATTTCTGGATGCAAATCTCGTCATTCAAATGTTATCATGTATGGTTTCCGACCTGCATGCTAAACATACCTTTTAGTTTGTGCAACACTATACTCATAACTAATGCTGCCTGTGCTGAGCGTTGGCAGTTTGTGTGGCTGTGCAACATTAGGGACAAATATGCAATTTTGTAGTTGATTATTGCAATGTTTTATTTGACTGTGCATTAGCTGTAGAACATGTCTCATGGTTACTACTGCTATTTCTAGTCAAAATTTTGCCATGACAAAGGAATATATATATTGTAGTCAATTATTGTTTGCATTATTGATATTGGCAATGTTGGTATCATGATAATAGAAGATTGTTATTGTGCAGCTGTAGCAAGATACCAAGTCCTCATCATGTTTTTTACTGACAATCATTGAGCGCGGCATCACACACACTGACTCACTACCTTAGATTATTATTGGCATGAAGTACTTTTTTTTTTAAACGTCGCTTCCAGAAACATGATGACCTCTGAGGTGCAGAAAATGTTCAGCAGTGATCTAAATGATCTCGTTTAATAGCTTTTAAAGCTAAATTTATATTTGTGTTTGTTTACTCAGTTAATTTAAAAGAGTAATGATCTTGAAGTTTAGCCTTAATTGTAGAAATATATTTTAAATAACCAGCCACTGGAGATATTATTCACTTTTTTAATATTTATTGTACGCCACACCTTTATTAATCGCCCGTTTTGTTGATGTGCCTATAAACATTCTGGTTATGTAGTTTCAAGATATGAGCTTTTATGCTGTTATAACAGATCTGCCAAGTACACTCTCGCCATGTTTGCAGTCAGACACAATTTGTCAGCCACAGAAGCTCACGTCATGACACAAATATGCACAATAAGCCGTGCAAGCCTCCGTCTGTGGGAAGTGTTTCTGGCATGGGGCCTCAACAAAGAAACTGCAGACGTGGTTTGGTTTGGTTTTGTGTCTGTGAAGCCAAAATAATCCCCCTCAGTCCAGCCCTGACATCAAACTAACTTGTAGCAGAGTGTGCTCCAGTAAAATTGAACTCCACTGCATGCAGACTAATGTATCTGCACTGTATGAGTACACGTTTCATGTTGTAAATATTAATATAATGACTGTGTTAAGGAGTAATTATACTTAGTTAGGGGTAGTGGCAGTCTAGTGGGTACAGACTGCCCCTGAGCAATCCCCCCCTCCCCTCCAAATGGAGGCACCAGAGAAAGAGCAGCCCACTGTGATGGGCTACAAGCAGAGGACTCATTCTGGTGTGTTTTGTAAAACATACTGACAAATAAAAATGTTCATTTTCTCTTCTTACTTAATGAGAAATTGGTGGAAAATAAGGAAATGGCTCAAAAAGTAATACAAAAAAAACTATGAAGTAAGTATTTTGTTCTGCACTTTGATTAAATGGCCACCAGATGGCAGTGTTACAGCACACATTGATTGTCCCTCTTCTCAACTTAAATGACTTAAATGGTTATAAAAGTGTAACAAAAACACGTCATTTTTCACACCTGAACAAATTTTTACCCACTGATGAGTGTACCGTTTGTACCACTTAGAAAATATGGTAAAGAAAGAAAGATAATTATCAACAACAACACAAGAAGAAGTGAGTAGCTTTTGTCTTGATTTTCTCATAAAATGAGTTGGGTTTTTTTTTATGGCTGGTGTTTCGTAAAAAAAAAAAATCTGGTATAAAATGAGCATCCCCCAAAGACTTTCCAAGCAAGGATGGATCATGACATTGTTTTATTGCTTAATGGTAAACATTCTTCCATTAAATGCACGGGCGCTCATTAATACCCATAGCATTGTTTAATTCACATTTATTCTCTTATCATACCAGGACATGACAGATCATCGTTATTGATGCAGAGGTGTAAATTAGAATTTTGGACAGAAATTTACAGCCATCAGACAAAAGCTTTCCCTCTGAGGTCTGTGGGTTTTCTTTTCTTTTTTATATTTTTCAGCAGGACAAAGCTAGACCTCATTCTCCATCACCTACAACATGTTGGCTTTACAGATAAAGTGTGTGTATTGACTAGCCCATCGAGATCGGTTTATTCCAGAATTGTGAGTCACACAGTGAAGAGGAGAATCAGAAAATAAAAACAGTTGCCTGTTGAGCAGCTGAACTCATGGATTCAGAAAGAATGAACACAGACAAGAAAACAAAAATGTGTTTAGTTTGTACTTAAAGGAAGATAGATTTAGCCAAACACAATGATAAATCTACTTTTCTCCAATTGTGTAGCTTAAAAACGTTTTTAAATCATCCATCCATATTTTTTATTGGTAGAAACATGTGTTTTTCATGTCATAAGAACTCCTGGCTCTCACCAATCTGACCATCTGATTCTAAGATTTCCCATGACCAGAACAAACCTTGTGTTTTAATTTAGATTTTGACTTCATTTCTGGTTTTAATTATTATTTCTATGAGTTTTAATATTTTAGTTCTTGCACTTTTTGTTTTCTTTGTGTCTTTATGAGTTTGCCTTTTGTTCTGCACTTTGAGCTGCACTTCAGGAAGAAAGATGCTGTATAAATAAAGCTGAGTCGAGTTATTTGGTGTAATTACTCTTTGTTTTCTATTATTTAAATTGGAAAACTAAATAAATATATATATATCACTATCATTATTTAGCCTTCTGCCTTCGTTCATTTTAGATATCCAGATCGACATACATGGGATAACTTTATACAGATAGCTGCGAGCTTTATTCTGTAGCTGATAGTTGTTGATTAAGGAAAGAAAGAGGGCAGCTACAACCCAAGTAAATGTCACTGTGTCCCTGCATAGCAGCTTATCAGTCCTACTTGCACATATAAAAGTCCTTCTGCTGTCAGTTTATCATCATCATGATTAGCGTCAGATGTTACCGAACCTCAACTCTCACCTGGCTCCCAAAAAATGCCATTTGGAGATTTGCTGCATCCAAAAAGCTCAGTCACCTTTCTACAATTTAAAGCACCTGTCTCCAGTGACTTTTTATCCCCTCCCTTTAACTTCCCTCACGCTCACAACCTCACAGCACTTGTCCTTTCATTTGCTTCAGTGGGATAATTCATGCATAGCTAATGGATGTCATTAGCGCCCTCTGCTGCCAACTGTCACCACCACACTAGTAGTTTGTTCAAGGCAGCAATGATCCATGGAAGCAGGGAAGCCGATGGCTGTAGGATGGACAGGTGTGCGAGATTTTTACACATCGTGAAGGCCAGTCTGCCCTGACTGGCATAGTAATTAGTGCAAAGTGTTATGAACATCAGTGTATCCTGCTTCATGGACTTATAACTGTTCCATCTCTGCAGATACATTAAATAAAATCCTTCTCACTCATTATCACTCATTTTGTTATTTTGAATTACAGTCACATGAATAGCAAGTGTTCAACAACTAAAGAAGCACCATGCACATTTTGAAATTGATATGATCCAAGATTCGTACACACGGAGACATACGGGCAGCTCTTTTTCTTCCTGTGTGTGATTAAATTCTCCATGGGATGCAGAGTGAGGAAGAGGGTAATTAAAGAATAACCTGCAAGACACAGCGGATGACAACATGTTCCCACTGAGCTCTGCTATTAAACTAAAGGCTGAATGTGCAAACACATTCTGCAAGATTTTTAAATCGGTTGCATTTTATCCTGAATTTAACACTGCAATAACACAGATAGATTTTTTTCTATTATTTCTTCAGTTTAGTAAAGAAAAACTTGGAATATTTGCTTCAATAGATCATTTTTTTGTTGTTGTTGTTTCAGGAAAATAAAAAAATAACAATTTTTTGAAAGATGCTGAACCGCTCATCAAAATATTAACTTGACAGGCTTATTCAGTTTAAAAAAATAAAATAAATAAACTGTATAATGCTGTAAACTAAAACTTAGTGCACGATAAACAAATAGATCAAATTACCCTGAAAAGGCTGTTTTCAGCCTGTCTCCAATCTCAGGTGCTGTTTAAGTGTAATATGAACACAGCACACCAGAAATACAGATGTACATTAGGCCAATTTGATTCTCTTATTTCAAGCCTAACTATTGTGTATTAAACAAGGACTTCATTTTAACTTTGGCCTAGATAATAAAACTAAAATACAAGTTTAGTTTATATTCATAATGAATTTGGCTTAAACTCTTAGTGGCACCACAAGGTGTATAATGTAATCATTGGCCAAACCAAAGAATGGAATTATGTGAAATTGTGTTCATATAATTCAGGTTCTGACTTGTCAATCAATAAAGTTTGACAATAATTCTAAAAATAAGGTATGGCTTATTACAATAGAGATTCATTTCTTAACATTTATGTCTTAACATAACAAATATATTAACATTTTCCATAAAAATAACTAGAACTGTCCAACTAAACAAATATCTTTAAGTGATGCATGCTTGATATACTGCAACAAAAGGGTGATTTGGAGGTCAGGGAGAAGAAAGAATTTATTTGTGTCTGTGCCATTGCTGTAATGGCACAACATCAGATTTTTAAAGTCTTCAGACATCATGGTGTCCAGCCTGACCTAATGAAAAGATCAATTTATTGCTGCAGGTCAAGTCTCATGTGACTTATTAGCGCCCACTGTTGCAGTTTTGTGTTTCACTACATTCGCACAAATACAACACAAACATCTGCAGTCCTCATTTTTTGGACTTTTCAACTAAATAAATGATACTGACAACAACGGCTCTTCCAACCTTTTATCCAGCCAGTACCACAAGTGGGCCGGGCTGTCAACTGGTAAGCTGACTTACTTATTTACTAATGGATTTATTTATTTTTCCCTGTCATTTGCAATGACTGCATTTAAGTAGTGTCTCCTGGTAGACTAGGCTTCAGCCAGCCAATCAAACTGGGAGCACTGGTTTTCAGCCTGCCAAATGATGATTTCCTGTTCTAAAACATCCCTTCACATCTTCCTTTTCTTAGTCATGGTTTCAGGTATAAACATGTGCAGCTGCATTAATCTGGTATTACATCTGATCTTTGCATAGTGTAGTGGAAACAAGGTGAGCGGTGTCATCTGTTGGAGGGTGGAAGTGTGGGTTGTCCAGATTAAGTTATTCATAGATTTCCATTTATTAAATGAAAGAAAAAATGTGTACAGTTGTAGACCATTTAAAGGCCATAAGAGAGTTTTCATGGTAAATTCCTGTAAATGCACAACTTGGACTAACACCGATGAGGGGACTAAAACTGCTGGAGCAGGACTTTAAATTAGGTGTGCTGTATGTTACACATTGAATAGAGTGCAAACAGAAACCAGGTATCTACTTTTTATCATGTTGGCATTCTGCCATTCAGGCTGCAAATTCACATAAGATTGGATCTGTCACATCGAGCCAAACTGATGTAGTACATGTAAGCTTAGAATTGGTTTAGTGGTTAGCATGGCCAGGTTACAGAGAGGGGAGGAAAGACTGATGGCTCAGTGCCTGAGTGAGTAAGCCTACACTAAAGGTAATTGCTTTCTTCCTCTCTTCGGCACCTCCTCTTCTCTTCTTTAGTCTAACCCCCCCCCCCCCCCCCCTTTGCTCCTCCCATTTCTCTGCCACTGTGCACGTCATGAATCTCCATCTGCAGTACATGTGCTTTGTAGAAGACGTACACATCCACTCTCACAGCAAATGAGAACAAGAATGAGAGAAGCTAAGAGCGAGACTGGAGACACTTGGTGGGGTAATAAAGAAGCTAATTTCCTCTCCAGTAACGTCCTCCTGCTTCTGCTACTTACTCTCTTGCTGTCTCACTCGCTGAGCTTCTACATAGACTCTCTCATCAAAACACACACTGAGGCGTGCTGGCTTTCTCACACTCTGTAGCTTGTGGACACACCGGAGCAAACACTAAAGATGCAGCAGCAAGAAATCATGTTTTCTCATTCCCCGACAGGTAAGTGTGACTCTCTTTGCATGCATTACTAGGCATCTTCTCTCTTGTTTTAGTGTTAAAGGCTGGCTTCTTTCCTTCATTCTCTCCATCCATCCATACATCTATCCATCTTCCTGCGTTTGTTTTCTTTCTAGGTGTGCTTTTGAGTTGCATGTGTTGTGCTGTAAGAGATGAACACAGTGATTGTGATTGTGGCAGACAGAAGATTTGCTTTCTTCCATATGGCAGTGCTGAAGGTAGAGCAGCTCCTGCTACTATGAATGTTTTACTCCCAAATCGCAGCTGTGAAAGTGCATATGGACCAAAGAGTAGTTCATTCCTCTGACCTAGATACAATGACAAGGGTTGGACTTGTTTTGTTTTTTCTCTCTCTATCTGGGATCTGCTCATTTTCCCTTGATGGTTGCAGTTGATTGTCAAAGCATAAAGTGTTGTTTGGGTAGAAAAAGCGCTTGTATGTGGGTTCTTACTTTGTCCGTACTGCAACTCTTCACCACGTTTCAAGCAGAGATATCAAGCTATTACTTAAAAGTTTTTGTGATATCTTCCTAAGAAGCAGATACAAGGAAAATGTGCATCTACAGATCTGTTATCATGTAGTTATGCAATTCTTTTGATTATAACCAGTACTCATTGCTAGTCAATTTTATTTTGTTTTACACTAACTCAATGATAATAATACTGTTAATCTGAGGTGACAAATCTCACTATAATGACTTTATTTAAAGTCTGCTTATCTTAAATAAGAAGACTGTTGTCTCACTAAGAAGATTACATTTATTGTAAGAGCTTAAGTAACAGAACCTTTTTTTTGAGGGGTTGTTGTCTGCAAGTAGGTGTCATGACTGACAAGTTACCCATCACTCATTAGCAGTTTCAGCCAAACTCCCAGCTGAAATTATTACCTGCATAGCACTTTAGGCTGCTTCACATCTGCTGTGTACCTGAGCAAACCAAGATAGAAAATCCAGCAGCACCTCGACAGGTGACAGATGCACTGTAGACACATGACAGTAATTTGTGCACTCTTTCCTTGCATGCATCCTCAGCTTTTTACTGTAGTGCATTTCTTTTATTCTTCCTTTTTTATTGACAATCTTGCACAGATTCTAGAGTTGAAATGTGAAAAACTTTTTATTTTTCCAGACATCATCACAGTGTCAGCTTAAACAGCACTGCTTGTGTTTCTAAGGTGTTAAAGTGGAGACATTTATCATTCAAGCCACTCATCTGTTCAGTATCCTGAAATATGGAACGATGGCCTTTCCCTCTTGACAAAGTGCCAGACAAAGATGCTCAACCAGCTGCTAGAGTTCAAACTCTGGGTCTGTTTTTAACAAGCATCTTTGTTGTCTAATTTTTCTCTACCTACAACAGAACACTCACAGTGAGATTGAAAGAGGAAATTCAAGGTGATTGGATTCAAATACAAATCAAGCCTTAGTCTGAGATGCTCGAGTCTGTTTTTGTTGTATTATTGTAGGCTCTTATCATATCTAGGCAAACAGGGACACAATGTTACTTGCAGAATGTCTTTTTTCCCTCCATTGTTTTCACAGTCCATTTGTTCTTCAGAAAACTTAACAAGCAGACTTTGTGGGCCACACTGTTCTTCCAAACAAAATCTAATATTTATATCCTATGAACTCAAAGAAATGTAGAAAGTGAAGAATATGCTGCTTGTAAGTCTCAGCAAGCAGCTACTTGGTCACATTTCTGACCTTTTTAAAACTGCCTCTACTATTCTTGCAAATTAAATAGATGCATCTACTCATGATGTTACTCTGTTTTACAAGTTTTTCGGGAAAACTCTGAAATTTAAAGGGATTAGGACTTAAAGTGAATGCATAACAACAAATCCTTAGAAAAAGTTGACTGGATAATGTAAAATATTTAACCAATAACAAAATCATTAACAAGAAAAATTATTTATTATCTAAAAAACAAAACAAAATTATAAATAAAAACAATTCTGCTGCACGTGAAGAATAAGTGGGTAGGTGTGTCTAAACTTTCGACTGGCTCTGTGTATTAAAGTATGTTGAAGCATATGTGATGTGATTAGTAAGTCAAAGATAGAACAAATTCTTATTAATGCATCTATATTTATATATTACATCTATGTAATACATCTCTATAAAGATGCAGTACATATAGTTAAAATGTTTGGACACTATATATACAGCTTAACCTTTAAAATAAAACATGTAAAATCCAATCAAATGGATATTGTGGATTAAAAGGTTTTGCAACAACTGAACCTTCATAGTATATGTAAAACCCTGAAAAAGATTCCTTCAACAGTCCGGTTTAAATGAGCTATGAAGCCGAAATCCATATTATGTGGGAGCTGTAGTGTAGGTGCATGTACTGTTATCACATAGATAGTCAATAGTAACATCTTGATCTTCACAAACCCTTGAAGAAGACCTGGAATGTCGAGATAAAAGTGTGCAAATTTAAAACCTCGCACTCAGTTTCCTTCAGATAAAGCTCCAACCTGAGTGAGCTCAATACAAAGAGGCTTAGACAGAAATTTCTTTCAAAAATGTTTTTTAAGCTTTTCTACCAAATGGAGAATATTGATTTAAATCGATTTTGGCCTTTTTTTTATATTCACTGAATCGGTACCAGAGAGAAAGGCTCTGAAACAACCAGCAAAATATTAGGTTTATTATTATTTTGCCAACCACAGCTATTGATGAAGGGGGGTAAAATGCTAATATTATGCAGTTATTGATCCTCTCGGTCAGCAGATGAATTAAAGGAAAGGACATCACACCATGGCTGTAAGCACATGCAAAAACAACATAACCAGAATTGTCATTAGAGTGAGATTGGAGCTGGGGTGCTCTGATTGGTTGACACACTGATCCATAACACTGCACTGTCATTACAGCCCACATACACAAATCTATTGAAATAGTGACCTTTTGTCTCTTTACTCTGCTCCTAATTATATCTTTAGTGTGTGCTCAGTAACATGTGTGCTACATAATCAGGGGTAATACATCACAAATACAGCAGACCAATGTGTTTTCTCATTCTGGAAAGGATGTTGTAGCTCCAGTATAGAAGTTACAGAAGAGCAAGTAAGATTATATGAAATGTGAAAATGTAAATATAAAATGAACATATAAATAAATAAATAGTATTACTTTTCTTTCAAGTGTCAAAACTTTAATCTCAAAGATTACCTTTTAATTTAGAGTCAGATGCAAGGATTTAAAAGCAGGGGTTTCTGGTGCGGATCATGGCACAAACAAGATGTACCTTACAAAAGAGTAGGGAATGTTAATTTGCCTGGAAAAGGTTATAAACCCATCTGAAAGAACGTTGTATCCACCATTCTACAGTTGTACTGTAATTGTCCCCACAAACATTAACCAACAAAGATTTTCTAAGGTATTATTCCATGAGGTCAAACATTATTTCAGATCAACCCTACTTAGAAACATTGGTAATGAAGTGTGTAACATGACTGCAGTAAAATAACACTTAGTAACTTTTTTATCCAAATAAAAATGGGTTAAAATTGATTGTAAAAAAAGAAATATTTTAGAAAAAATCCGGCTCTTAATCTAATAGAAATAATAAAAAATGTATCTGAATCAAGTTACTCATGCAAGTGAACCCATAAATCCCTGAATTTGAGCTGCTGTCATGGTTGCAAATCCTCCTACTTTCTTAGTAGGACCAGTCAACACTTACAGTTAATGCAGGAAAGAGGATGAAAGAGCAACACATAATTTTATTACTTATTTACACAATATCCATCCATCCATCCATTATCTGCCGCTTATCCGGAGTCGGGTCGCGGGGGCAGCTGCCTAAGCAGGGAAAC
>JBAMHW010000021.1:7353932-7372086 GCA_037177495.1 Rhadinocentrus ornatus | reverse complement strand
GACCTTCCCAGGGAGGCTGAGGAGTGTGATCCCCCTGTAGTTGGAGCACACCCTCCGGTCCCCCTTTTTGAAGAGGGTATATTGGGTAATAATTCTCAAGAAATAAGCAGCAAAAGGTTTATTAATTAAATTAATTTAATAAGATACTCTTACTATCTCTAACAGCTTTTTGTGGACGTAATAATCTTGTCATAATCGATGGAGGGTAAAATCCAAACAGGAAAGTTCCTAAATGGTTCACACACCTGCAAATAACAAACGAATAAATCGTAAATGCTGCAAAGGAAGGATGAAGCCACAGCAAACTTTGAAAAATCAACCAATGGAGAATTTTTAATAGTTAATAAGAAAGTAATAATTGGAGCATAAAAAGCTGATTAATAATAATTAATTATATTGCTGTACATAACCCTTTTACTTACTTAGAAAACAACTTTCAACCATCATAAGTTCCCTCTTTAAGCCTCATAAAACCCTTCTTGTGCTGCTAAGCGACTGTATTCTAGCTTGTTTTAGATTCCCAGAACCGGCCTGATTGAATACATTTATTTAAATAACTAACAAAGGGGGGATGGTTATATTTATTTTGCACTTTTGCACTTGTCATATTGACTGACAACAGAAAATATATATGTCTATATTTGTAAATATGTATGTATCTGCGATCATAAATCAGAGAGGCCATAAAAAGAAATTGTTTATTAAAATCACATGGCTGAATTGTCCTTGGGCCTGTCAATCAACCAGAGTAAAAAGCAATCTTTTTGGAAAAATGTGGAAGGTGATTTTATGTGACTTTTTGTGATGTTATTAAATATGTGTGACTCAGTATCTGTGTTTGTTGGGAGAATTAAACCATGAGCTTAGAGCTCATCTGATCTCACAGTGAGTCTCAGTCCTGTTTTTTATTGAAGGTAATAAATCCAGACATATCAAGCAACACTGCTTACAACAACTTCCTTCATTTCTTGTAATTCTTCTCAAAATGTGAAAGCTTCATAACCTGATTCTAAGTTGCATAATTTAATGAACATAGGGAATTAAAATCTCTTCAGAAGTTTAGTTAAATAGAAACAGCTCACCTGCTTCCCTCAGCATGACTGTAAGCTCATCAGGCAGTCGTTGCATACTAAAACTACACCTGAGTGTCTGTTTTGCATGAAAGTGTCTGTGCAGGGACTTGTAATGACATGGTGATGAGTCTATCTGGTTAATGCAGTTGTGACTACGACAAAATAAGACACAACTTCTAGGATTGCAAGGATCCTATTTATTTTGAAGAGTTTGCACCCACGTGTAGACAAGGCCGCTGCTGCAGCTCGCTTCCAGCTGCTGTTTGAACAATATACTGATGATATGAGAATGCTGTTGATTGCATTAATGTTTACCAACAGCAAGGACACTGTCAAGATCCATGCATCTTTGCTTCACAAACTTTGACTAGATGCTGGCTGATTAAAACATACTGAATGACATGAAGCCCAAAAGATCCTGAAATGCTGATGTTTGTACAGCTTACTGTCAAACACGTAAAGAATCTGCATCGAAAAAAGTCTGAATCCATGTGTGATGATGTGCTATGGCTCTTATCAAATGTGATGCTTTTCTGCAAGGACTGACAATGAGCTAACTGTCAAATAAGGCGTACGTAAGTAAACATGCAAGCATATTCATCTTAGGGATCATTTATACACTTCGCCAACCTTTCTCAAACTGGGGGTCCTGACCTTCAGAGATTTGTCAGATCATTGTTAAATAAATAAAGCCTACATTAATTCAATAATTTATGGATTTTTACCAGGGATCTAACATATAGTAACATATACATTTTTTGAAGCAATAATGATAAACAATAATAAAAAAAAGAAATTTCTCAACCAGAGAAGCCAATTTTGGGCATATGGGTGCCTTGTCACAGCAGTAAACCAAATCTACCAAAAAACTATTTGTCCTGTATTTTTTAAGCCTCCCATTTATTAAATTTATCATGTCCAGAAAGAAAAATTATTAGGGGTGCTATTTTCAAAAACCAAATTTGGTGCTTTGTCGATGGAAGAAGGTGATTTGGGGCATATGGGTGCCTTGACACAGCTGTTAACAGCAGCTACACAACATAATGCACTTGCTTTTAAATTTTTATGTGCGTGTGTTGCAGATTTTGTGTTTTGTGCACATCCTTAGAAATGAATGCTGTGCGTTCGAAAACTACAATTTGCAAGTAACTGGTAGGGGCCGTGTAGAGACCATTGTGACTACCGATGTCAGGTCAAAGGATCAACAGTGATAACAATAACTGACTTTACAGTCCAAAGAGCCATTTTTCCCCAAAGACCAGCTAAATTTATTTTTATTATTATTATTTTTATTTTTTATTTATTTTAATTCCATGATAAAAACATAAATACACAATAAAAAAAAAATGTAAAGACCTGCATTTGATATTATATCTATATATAAAAGCATTTGGTATTTCTTTAGCATTTTTAGCCACGCATTAAGAACCATTATGGAAGCCCCGCAGGTTGCAGACCCCTGGTTCAATATCTCACATACCATCTACGATACTGTTGCTGATGTTCGATGTTGTTTTGTTGACAATGACCAAATTCATCAAATCTCTGGTCTGAGATGTTTAATGTGCCCACTAGTGGAATCCTCCGGTAACAACTATATTCTCAATGGAGCTAGCTGCCTGCCCAAACGCAAGGTTAAAAAGCAGCCTTAGACTTTAGAAATGTCATTACTAGGAATTGAATAGAACACACATATCCCTTTACTTACTGATACAACTACAACTGCCACAATTAAAATTAAGTGCTTCAAGTTCAAGCTTGTCTTCATCATCTACATTATGTGAAAAAAAGAAAAAAAGAAAATCTTGTCACTTTCAGTAAGGGGTTATCTTAAATAAAAAAAAAAAAAGCTAAATTCTTTATATAACCAGATGAATTAACTTGCTGTCAAACATAGATGAGCGTCATTATCTCAAGTTAAAAGAATAATTAACTTCTGATCGGGGGGTAAGGGAATCTCAATAAATAGTTGTAGGAATGGCCACGTAGGTTTAAAAAATGTTGAGTTTCAAAGCTACAGAACTGCATTCCCATGTGGACAACTGTCAGATATTTTGTGGATGATGAAAATAATGAGAGAATAACTCAGGAAATGACTTTGCTGTGTTAAATGAAGTAGTTTCAATGCCTGTGTAAAACTGAGCTGTGTGTGAGATGCATTTCTAGTGTTTAAAAGCATATGCAGTGCTTTTCTGAGATCAATGTCACCTTACTGCAGATGCTAGGAATCCAATTTATGCCTGTGTCAGTTTCTTTTCAAATGTGTTTTTTATTCACCTGACATCTACAGAATAAATAATAGAAGCAGCGGGGGTGGGGGCAACAAGGAACATGTGGTAGTTCTTACCTTTCCAGTGGCATTGATTAGCAGGAAGAATGTTTTGGCATTCATGAAGTGAAGCAGTTGAGAGCAATTCTTCAAACAAAATAATTATCCATTCTTTTCCTCTAACACCATTTTGGGGTCACTTTTAGGAAAAATAATTATAGCATATTTACACAGTTTACAGCTGTTCCTTTGTCTTTATTTCCCCTCTCCTTTAGATATTCGTTGTCCGCTGAGGCATCGGATGTCACGTGGATATTCATATGAAGACAGAACTGCATGGAACCCAAAGTACTCTGCGGTTGGTGACTGTCACATGTTGCTTCTTGATGAAGAGGAGGTGGTGAGAGCAGACAGTGCAGTCAGTAGTTGTTATGTCGCTCTGTGTCCCTGTTCTTTTGTCTGCTGTTATTAATTTATTTTTAATTCTAAAATGAATTCAAACTTTATAATACTCTTTTTTGTGCACAGGTTTTTTTAAAATTATGTTGAGGTATCATATTTATCACACTATAATAGTGATACTATTAGTAGTTAGTTGCAAAACTTTCAAGTTCAAATTTGCTCTGTTGTATTGTCCAGAAAGTAGAAACACACCAACTCTGAAACTTTTGTTTATCAGATTAGTTTGGAAAAGTCACTCAAAAGTCTTTTCAGTGTTGCTTAACTGCTTAGATAGTATACTTCATATACCAGCAACAAAAAAATGTGTTTGATTGCAGAACATTTTTATGTGTTTGCAGTATTGACACTAAGGCACCAAGTTGACATCCTAAAATACACTATAATGGATTTTTTATTTTTTTTCCTGTTTCCTAAAGGAGTTTGTGTGAAGCACTTTTACACAATTGGTGGCTTACCTGCAGCAAAGAGAGGTCATCGTGCTCAGAGTTTTAAAGTAGCACTAAGTAACTTTCTGGTCTTTAAAAAATGTGTTTCTGACTCATTTTGATGGCATCGTGACATTTATTATGTACATTCCCGGAGTCATCACCGCCCATCCGCTTTCCAATGTTGAGAAATCGTACTTTACATAAACATTGAAACATCAGAAAATATAAAGCATTATTTAAAATTAAAAACAAAAGAGAAAGGAAAAAAGCCTTGAGAAGAAGGCTACATCTACAGAGAGATTATACTGAATTCGTTTAAAAGTTCCTGTATAGGAATCGTCTTAATAAAAGGAAGCGTCCGCATAAAACCACTGAAAATGATAGTGTTATATGCCAGGCCAGTCCTGAGAGTATAAGGCTGCTACAGAAATATAACAAAAATGGAGAATAAGACATGGAGAACTTGTTTGATGTGAATAAAAATCAAAAGAAGATGATGGTGGACAATCAGGCTACAAAGATGACTATTTGCAGAGCAGAAGATTTTGCAGTGACAGCCTCTCTAGCACAAAAAGAACACTGTAATCTGTCATTGTTGAAGCTGTCGGTGGGGTTTGGACACACAGGTTAAGGTAGAGGTGGGGCTATGGAGTCATCCTTTAAGGGAAGATAATATGGGTTGTAAGATGCTAAAAACAAAACAGTATCATTTTCAGGTTTTACTTTGGGTACTGGTTTAAAAAGTTAGTATTTTCCAGCTCCTAACATGCCTGTTCCATGTGGACGAAATGATAAAAACTTTAAGCAGAGTGACCTAAATTTGTCTTTATGTGGACGTGGCCTAAAACTACAATATAAACCTTATAACCTCATAGCAATGCAAGTGAATGCTGAATAAAGTTAATTCTGCACACATCGGTTTTTACCAGACTACTTTAATTGTTTTATCTTATATTGACTAAAGCACCTCTGTGTAACACATTTTCTTTCTGAAGCATCGGTTTTCCACAGCCGTTACACGAGTCTGGGATGCAAAGCTACAGGTAATTAAAGTACTTTAGGTTAAGAATATATTATAAAAAAATTTATCCGTTTGTTTTTTTATGTTAAATTCTGTTACCTTCCTAATCATCCTCATCTAAAAACCAGATGGTCTGAAAAATGCATGAGGTGTGCACAAGAAGGAAAAGGTGCAGGCATGTTTTTTTCTGCATCCGGGCCCTGTTGAAAACAAGCTGTATAAGATTCCCAACAAAGAGAACTTTTGACTATTAACATATTTTAAAGTTTCAGTTAAAAGTAAAAATAAATTAAAAATATAAGATACTTTAATGAACTATGTAAGTATTACATTTAAATTGCGTATGAATGCGTACATCCACAGCAGAAGTAATAACTGAAGAAGCAGAGAAAAAAAGATTCCTCACCTGCGTCTTGAGTGCTGGTTTTTCTGAAGTAACTTTCACATTAACAATGAAGCAAGTTTATTATTTCAACAAAGCAATTGAAGTTTAATATTTAAACTAAATTTTATATTTTAATTGATTTCTGCCTTCATTTCAGTACTGTCACACCTCATCACATCAGACGTCACTGATGTTTCGTGAGCTTCTCCCATAACAGGGATCTGACTTAAGTGGTGAAAGAAGATTATTCCACTTGCAGTGTCTCGGTTTTTTATAATTAGTCTGGGGAGTTTTTACTTAGCCATCTAAGAGATTGCTCATTGGAATTATTGCAGAGCTGTGGTGATCTGTGAGATAAAAGCATGATATAAAAATTAAACATGAAAAAGCTTATAAATGCAGGGTAACAAAAAAAATTGCAAAGACATATCTGATCAATACAAGTATATTTTCCTAAAGGATTAGTCTGTCTCTATACTTTCATTTGATGTGTTTACTCTGCTTCTTTAATATTTGAGGCAAGTGAATTTAAGTCACGCTGGATTATTAAAGAATAAAAAAGTCACTTACACTACAACACAACTACACTGTACGCAGTGCTGCAAACTGTTTTTTTAAATAGTGGCTTGTTTCTACTCATGTTGGTTAGTTCTTTCTTTCTGCTTTTTATTTCGAACATGTGCAAGTAACAAAAAAGAGTAAACTTAAAAGAAACAAAAACAGGACAAAAAAACAACATAAATAAATACATAACAAAATGAAAACAATACAATAAATAATAATATATAAACCCAACATGTCTGAAATGGAGTAGGTTGAAGCCTAAGCTTATTTACACCTACCCCAGTTTCCTGAAACAGTTAATAGTGGACAGACAAGCAGACACTGTTTTAACAGAATTGTGAGCTGGCTTTAAACCTTATTTCCATCAGGCAGGTAAAGAGGATAGTCAGAGGATCGGAGAGACACAGAGATTATCAGGCGGACATGTGATCAGAAGAAGTGAGAAAACAGGACAGACAGGCTGTTGCAATGAGTTGAGAAGTGTGAGGATGTTCGATAAGCCATTATCACTCCAATTGGTGGACATCAGGCCCTTTTCTCACCAAAGCCATTATTTTTCCTTTGTCTGCTTAATCTTTAGAGCCAAACATTTTCAGTGCAAGCTATTGGATGTCCTGTCTGTTTTGTTCAGTGACAACTCATTTATCAGGACTAAAGGAACATCTTTTGTGTGCTGTAGGTGCAGCACAGCACTTAACATGAGGTTCAGAATAACCACAGCAACACAGATAAGAAACCATAGTAACTATTTAATGTGGACTTTGTGTATGCAGCCATCTGTTTTTTTCTTTTCTTGCTGCTTTCTACTTTGGTATCCTTTTTACGTTCATTACTTTTTTTCAACTTTTTTTGCATTGAATTTCTTGTGTTCCTCTTTTCTCTGCCTCTAACTCTTACAGCAGATCTGTTTCCTGTTTTTGCAGCAGAGGCGTTCTACGTCTGGCAAGGTCCACCTTCTGCGACGCACCATCAGCGTTCCCGTAGAAACCCAGTTTCCAGAACTCCACAGCCAGCTGTCCACCGAAAGCCGTGAGTAGCCTGAGGCCATACCTCTGTAGTGTTTACGCACTAATACACACACAAACACCAACATTAACTGGAAAAAGTAAAAATGAAATGATTGGTGGGCAACAATGAAAATAAACCAATTATTTATTTATTTGACTGTAGAGACTCATATCCATGCATCATCATTTTCAGTTCAACTTAAACCTCAAATGTAGCTTGTTCAGTGCAGTTGACATATGCTAAAAATAAGTAAACAAATTTCTAATTTCTAACCAGGAAGGGACAGACTAAATAAAAAGAATGAAAAATTCACATCCACTAGATGGAGACTTTGCAGCTTTGCACTGCTTTGCTCACAGGACCCCTTATTTTATGCATTACATCAGGCATTTAAGTTTTTTTTTTGTTTGTTTCTTAGTTTTTTAGTGGATAAACTTGAATGAATTATTAATATGGAACATGTAAATAAAACCTGGTGTAAGTGTTAAATCAGTATGTGTAAGGGTTATTTTTAGGACCCTTTTATAATACAGTGTTTTCATACAACCGAAACTTGAACCACAGATCTTAAACCTCTATCCATAATGTTCACATGCACATGGGTATTTTGAGAAACACTGATTTTATTGATTTTGGAAGCTATTAAAAAATGTTTCCCAGGGTGAAAACTTTGGTCAAGATGACCAAAGTTTTGTGTGCCACCACCTATGTGCTTGTGTTACAATATGTTAACTCTTTTGTTTCCATGGTAACACAGGTGTAGCTGATTGTATTGCCACTAAAATAAAAAATATTTCACAGTTAGCAAAACCTGAAGAAGCAAAACACCAGTCCAGATTTGCAGAACTATAAACACAATATATGCTCCTCACTTTTTGCAAAATGCTGCACACAGTGATTCATTAAACACGTTTATCTGCTTGTGAAACAGAAAGATATCATGATGTATTTTCCTTGCTTTTCAAAGCGCTTACTTTCCAATGATCCTTCCTCCAATGAACCTTCCACTAGGTGTACAAACAGCCAGCCTGTTTCATTCGGACAGTTTGTCAAAAACACAGATAAAAGATTCTTATAGTGGGCTACATGCATCCTTTTTCTTGGTCTATGTAGGATTTAGGCCCTAATTTCCTAAATTTTAGGGTCGACAACAGGACTGTGCCCCTGTTCCAGCAAGGTAGAAGAAGCTCCATGTTCACCAAGGTAAAACACAGAGCAATCCTTAACATGGCTTTGGCCAATAATGTTGTTAGACTGAGAAAAACTCAAGATTTGACTCCTGCCTGTATGGACTCACTTATTAAAACAAATTAGCCTGAAATAAGCACAATAGATTCACTTAAAGTCTCATCTTGTAAATAGTTTTGGGATCCTTTCAGGTAATGTCCTTCATCTTGGTTTCATCAGCATCCTTTCATGTATTAACATTTATTTTAGATTTTTCTGGAGGACAATTGACCATTTAGACAACAACATACAGTAACACTGCATAAACCCAGTACCCAGAAGCCCAGTACCCCACACATGCTATGCATGTATATGCTCCCGGGTTCAAGCCCCGGCATCCTCAGCCCCAGGGGGGGCACAAGTCAGTCTCAAGCCTGCATAAATGCAGAGGGTTGCATCAGGAAGGGCATCCAGTGTAAAACATTTGCCAAATGAATATGCGAACACTTTCTGCGTCTTCCGTACCGGGTGAGGTGGGAGCGGATGATTCGCTGTGGCGACCCCTGGAAGGGAAAGCCGAAAGGAAAGGAGGCTACAGTAACACTGCATTCTGTTTGATACAAGACCCAGCTTCACTCGTGTCACTATAGACTAAATGTGTCCAGTATGCCAGACATATCAGCTCTTTTTTTAATAATAAAAATATGATCTTTCAAGAATTATCTCATGTACTGCAATTCTATTAAATGCAAAAGCACTTCCCCATATGGTAAAAAGGTAATTATTTGTGTTTGAGCTTCATTTTCACAGTTTTTTGAAAATCCTGTAAATGTGTTAAAATTTGATAGAATGTGAAAATGTAATTTTGACAGCCTCAGTGTGATGAAAATGTGGCACAACCTCTTGATCTCACCCAATAACCCACGCACAAGATAAAAAAGCCGCTGAATTCAGAAACACAATAACTGAAATTGATTGTAAATGTATGAGTTATATAAAACATGAGACACTTTCAGTACTGATACACAGGCAGATACAACACATAAGCTTTGTTAAAGTAAACTTGTGGACTGGCAAAATTATTTTCAAACACAAACAATTTAATAAGTAAACTGACAAAGGGATTGTTTAATTATATCCTTTAAAAGCAAAGCAGCAATAATAGTAATGTCTAACCTGCCCATGTTTCTCTGTGTGTGTGTATGCACACCTGTTTTCAAATGGTAGTTAACACACAAACACTAATGTCTGTTTTGATAGTAATTAAAAAACATAGATCCCACCAGCTCTTGTCTTTGTGTGATTGATGCTTTAAATAAGTAGCGTGATAAATAAAAAGTGCATTTGGATGAAAAGCAGCACGGCAAATCACAGAGTTCTCTCATCTCATCTCATCTCATCCTCTGAATGGATAGTGAGGAGCTGACGGCTCTTGTCATTTTAATGCATCAAGGTTTTTGGAAAAAACATGAAACAGAGAGCACTGCATTGCTCTTATTTCTTTTTGCTGTAGATTACTATATGTTATTAAGGATGGAAGTGGAAATCCACCAGAGTATGTCGCATGTGTTGTTTTTTTACAAACATAGTGGCCCAAATTTGTTTTAAGTGTGCTAGTAATCCTTCTCCCTAGTGTACTTGATTACTATTAGTTACCATTAGCCAGAGGAATGTTTGTTACCTTTGCGCCAGTCACTGTGACAATCTTACCACTAGGCCAGTACATTTTAATTGTTTTGCCCCTAAGATGAATTCAAATACCTCAAACACTTATAAGTTATAAACAATCATAAGCTTGATGGTGATTAAATTGAAGTGTTTTCATGATGAAGGCTGACTGAAAAGATGGTATAAAATCCCCATCAAGTAGTGAAGCAACATGCATAACTGATGCATCAGCCTGAAATGAGGCCTTTAAAAAACAAGTGTGATGGATGCTCATTTCTAAACCCTAAATTTACTACTTCTCTTAATGTCTCTGTCTTCACATGTGACTATAACATAATTATTTTACATAGTTTTACATAGTTTTACATAATATCTGAGCTTGAAATACATAAAAAAATGTGTGAAATGTGTCTGATAAGAATGCTTTATATACGTGAAGTGTAAAAATGTTTGCAGATCAACAGCTTTTCCAATGCTTAACCTAAACAAAAAGAAAAGAAAATTCAATGGTTAAAGCTAATAATCACTCTTTCATTACAGCTTTGTGAACTACTGAAGGTCTGCATTCCTATATACAGTTAAATTTGCATTTATGTGAATGAAAAGAGAAAGAAATTACATCCAAAAAGACTGACGTTTATATGATAAATTATGGATAGAAGGGTTTGGACTTAATTTCTATTTCCCACAGGAGGCGAGGAGTGTTACCAGAAATAAAACTGCAAAGCACCATCAAAGAAAAAAGTGTAAAAGAGCAAGAAGAAAATGCATTGTGATAATAAAGTCTGCCTTGAAAATCAATCAACCAGGAGAAGCACAAAGTTAATTGTGCACCTTGTGAGAGTTGCAAATTATCATTAAAAGGGCATAACTGAACAACTAAATAAAAATTTAGGTTAAGTTTATTTGACAATCCTTGAACAAACCTGAATCTGCAACTTGCAAAATATGATGGAAAATGGTAGCTTTTCTAATCTTTCACATTTGTTAACCTACAGGATGTTTTGAGGTAACACTGACTTAGTTTTAAATTATGACAAATCTAAATAAAACTAACAATCGAACATATGACTGTAAAAAAATACAATGCCAACTCATTATTTTAAGGTAGGAGAGCACCTTGTTTTCAGATGTTCATGTTGCTCTGGCAGGTCATTCCTGCTCTATTTTGCAGAGTTCGGAGCACCAATTTATTAGATCTCACGATTTGAAAAGATTACCTACACTTTGGAGGATTTTTGTTAAAACTTTTTTAAATGGACTTGTATGGCGCTTTTCCAGTCAGCTTGACCACTCAAAGCGCTTTACACTACTTGTCACATTCACCCATTCACACACAACCGATAGCCACACCGGTGAGCAACCTAGGGTTAGGTGTCTTGCCCAAGGACACTTCGACAAATAGTCAGGGAAAGTCTGGAATAGATCCTCCAACTTTCTAGTTGAAAGACAACAGCTCTTCCTCCTGAGCTGCAGCTTTCCATGAACTTTCATTTTCACCTACAAGTGGTTGCTGCCGTCAGTGCATGCTACACAAATTGATGGAATTATTTAAAAAATACGATGCATCGTTGCAGCCCTAAAAATGTGAATAGGCCACAAAAATAAATTCACTCTATTTGTAATTTATCTATTTTAATGTATTTATTAATTTAGTGACAATCTCACAATAGTGTGTTTCATTTAGAGGTTATTTTGTGTCTGAATCGTGTTTTCTGTAAAGGAAAAATTTATTTATGCATTTTGAGACTACAACACCAACCTGATGATCTCTAACCTAACTGTAACCAAGTTGGTGGTTGTAATGCCTAAACTTAACCAAACAGTGACTAAAAGTAGAGTTGAAAGGCAACTGAGAACAATAAAGTAATATCTTTAAAAGTCAGGTTTAATAAATTAATAAAGGAAGCATTTCCATGAGTCAGGCAGGCTAACTGATATTTGCACTCAATAATTTATTGTTTTTTGGGACATCCAGTAAAAAAAAAGATCCATTTGTGTACATTTGTAATCCCAAGAGACAATGTCATTAGAATATTTTAATTGAAAATGTTAACAGGACAGGTAGTATCAGGTAGCTTTGTGTTTTAGCATGAATGTATCTTTTGGAAATGACAGCATCCTGCTTGTTCGCAGCACTACACTAATTAGCATTGCCCATGTTAGACTACTTTGGCCCTGATTGAGATGAGCTTGTCACCTTTGTGTTTGTAAATCAGCTAAGTTCTTGGATTTCACCCACTGAACTGGACACTCCCATCAGTGCTATTTAAGGTTAGCAACCACGCGCTAAGTTGCCAGGGATAATAAATCTGCTCCAGTACTGGATAATCTGTTTATTGTGTAGATCATTTTGGTACAAAAATTCAAAACCTTACAGCTTAATATAATTGATAATGAATATATTTCTAAAAAAAAATGTGTTGTACCTTTAAGATTTTTTTTATTTTTACAACTAAGCTGTGGAACAAAATAAGCACATTGATTATCAAGGCATTTTTCCCTCCACTAACTTAACTAAAATATCTTTATGATACAAACAACAACAAAAAAGTTTAAAACTGATCAAAGTGGAAACATTCCTCCTAGCAGCCACAACCCCTCCACCCATTTCTGTCTCTCTCCGTGTGGAAACTGCCCCTCTGTCTCCTCCCTCTTTCTCTGGTCTGTTCTGCTTTCACTCCTTGCTCTCCAGAGAGGGACTCAATCAGACAGATGTAACACAGCGGTAGAAGCCTGAGCTGAGCTGGCAGGCTGCAGGGGCCAGACCAGAGCCAACAGCTCTGACTGGAGAGAACAGCGGAGCATCGATATACAGCAGTACATGTTGTAGCTGCAGCTCAGCTGTCGAATTATCTTTTCCCTCAGTCAGGATATGGGTGTGCTGATCCAGGTGCTCATCACTCTGTGAATTTAACATGGACCCTGACACCAGCACCCATCAAGAGGCACAGCATGGTAAGTCGAGATTCAAATTGAAGGGAAAGATAGGAAAATGATACAAGTAATACTGTGGAAGTTGAAGAACATGATAATGAACAAGAGATTCGGGTCACATGGTTTTACTGTTAGCTAGATTTTATGGTTGGGCTCTCCATTTGGCCCTGAAGCTGTTGACTTGGGCCTCTATGGTCAGCCATGAATAGGACTTCAGTCTGGTCTGTTGGGTAGGGGTTAAAGGGTGAGGGGTGTTCCATGGAAATACGATGAAATCCACCGCCTGCTAAAGACGTTTAACTTTAACAATCTTTCCTCATTAGTCTAGCACAAGTTTCTTTTGGCTTTATGACCCTGTTAGATTTGAAAACAGCCTGTCGAATGGATTGTTTCTGCCTCCATTCGACTGTTGGTTTGATCTTCATGAAGCAGAAGGCTTTTCTTTTTGTATTTGAACAGAATAATTAGCATATGTGAGGGCCGTGGGTGTGAGATTTCTGCTCAAATGCAGCACAATAATTTGGTGGTTATGTGAATCTGTATATTTGTAGGCTGTACAGTGTTCGCAGTATGTGGGTGTTTGTGTTAGAGACCCAGAGCAGCACAAAAGAATGAAAGTGGGATACGAAGGGAGAGAGAGGGGGAGAGACAGAAAGAAAAAGAGTTATGTACACAAATAAATCCAGGGGGATCTAGACTCTACTGTTGGCCAGTGAGTGCTCCCTCTTTCTCTTCCCCCTCATTTATTATGCTGCCTCTTTTCTTCCACCACTCCAAATGTTTGAGCAAAAACCAGATAGTTCAAAGTCAGAAAAAAACTAGATTAACTAGGTCAGTATAGAAGTTTGGTCTTCATGGCTAACGGGAAGGACTCAGCTCCGCTGCTGATGAAGAATGTGGTTATGAGAATGAGTCAACAGAGAACATATTTCCAAGAGGCCATAGTTTCTCTTTGCCAGCGTCTAAACCACATTGCTTTATGCACTGGGCTGCGTGCCATGACAAAGAAGGACACAAAACGACAAGGGGAAAAATAATGCAGAAGAGAACTTAAGACAGAACCTGTTTTAATTCCTCTTTACAGATAAGCAACTTCTACACTACAGTCCAACTTGGAAAAGTGAGAACATGGAGTTTATTCACACCTCAATATGAAAGTTCCCTGAATTTAAAACGTCCTGCAGCAATTTTTACATGCGATCCAATTTCAAAGCATATCCCTGCAGAAAAAACCTTCTAAATGTTCAATATAAATAGAAAAGTGGATGCACAAAGGGCAAAAGATATTATCAGATTGCATTTTCACCTAAGGTTTGCAGGTCCCATGAAAGGTTCATGCTTTATGAAGCTTGCTGGTATCAGTTTTCACTCTTACAGACAGACACACACATCATTGGTGTTGCTTGTAACTAATCTTAGAAGAAATGCCCTTTTACTGAATATGTATATTTTTGTCATATTACCTATTACTTTCTATAATTTTAATTTAATTAAATTTAAAGTTGATCTGTTTTCTGTTGGCTGTTATTAGCAGTGAACTGTCTACATCTATTCTCTCTCTGTGCGAAGCACAGAACTGCACCTGTTTCTCTTTATATTTCTTTTAAACACAAATTAAAAGATGGCATCCCCACCAGGCAATGTAACGTAAGCAAAACATTTCCACAACTGTGATTACAGCTACATCTCCTTAGGAGGCCTTAGTCTTCCTCCTTAGGAGGAATTAAGACTAAAGAAGAAATTTATGAATGTTGTCAAGGAGGACATGAAGTTAGTTGTTGTAAGAGAAGAGGATGCAGAGGATAGGGTTAGATGGAGATAGATGATTTGCTTTGGTGACCCCTAAAGGGAAGAGCCAAAACAAAAACTGTAAGCTAATATCAGTTTGGATCTGCTCCATAAATTGCAAGTAACACATTATCTACACTTTTAATGCGGTTGTGTCCGCTACAACCAAATAACTGTTAACTTTAAGACGTATCACAACAATTGTTATGAGAAAAAACATCTGCTCAGTACAGCTCTTTAGCTCTTTAGCTATTTAGCTGCTTCATCTTTCTGAATAATTTACTTATTCACTTAACTAAAAAAAATCAGCAATGAAAAAGAGTGGTCATCCATCGTAATGAATTCTCTTAGCTGTTCCACTGTCCTATGATATTGGTCACGCTTTCTTCATTTCTATAATATCACATTAAAAGTGAGCATTGCAAAGGGTTTACACAGCTATGGGACTCACACTGTTTCATTTTCCTGGAACCAGAATTGTGGATAAGACTTTGTTAGTTTTTTTATTTGTTTTTTGGGGTTTTTTCATATGAGCATAAAGCATAGGGTACAACATACTGTAGCTTTGTTTTTGCTGATTCATTAAAAAAAAATCCTAACCGGACTTCACATAAGTCTGTATAATCAACTGGGGACATCTTTAATCATGAGACCTAACAAGCCTTATAATCTTCCTTACAAGCAGTCATCTCTTTGTTTGGCATTAAAGTTATTTTAAGTTCAAAAAGGGGTTTCAGAAGGGAAAACAAGCAAGAAAAGGACACGGAGGGAGAAGTACTTTTCCATGGACCTCATTGACATGTAAATAGGTCTGCATGTTTTTGTCCTAGATGAGAAAGGTTGACTGCTGGAGTACCAGAGGAGGAAACAAAGGCATATTTTTACGGTGTGTTTTAACTTGTGTCAGAACTTTCTTTTTTTTTTCCAGAAGGGGGATTAAGCCAGCTGAGATTCCTTGAAGCACTTTTATAGAAAACAAGGGGTTTTTCTTTTATTTTTCCTTTATAAAGCCAATTAGATTTTGTCACCATGCTTCTAAAATTCCCAGATACTATCCAGATGAGGCTGATCTTATTGGTGAGAGTGCTGCGGGCTTTTGCCATGAACAATGTTCAGCTTTTGATGAAGGATTTCCTTGCTTGTGTTGTCACGTGCTAGTATGTTGCCAGGCCTCAGCTGGGTGGTACAATATGTGTAAAACTTGGAACTGGTCTGTCAACTTAGAGGTCATTATTTAGTGTCACACCGTCACCTCGTGATCAATTGATGCTCTTCGGTCTGTGAGGTTGCAGCCAGGGAAGATGAGCATTTTAAAAGGTTAGAGAACGATGAAAATGTGATGTTTAGTCTGTCCTGTTTCCAACTGTAAACATTTATGTGTGTCAAGGACTCTGGGTGGTGTACACGTGTGCTTCTGTACACACATCCTGGTTAAAACAGAGACTTTAAGGTTATGACTTTAAACTTGAGATAGTAAAACTCAGTGTTTGCAATACTTTTGGTCTATTATAAGAAACTTAAGGCATGTATATCATCAAAAAGTAGATCAGAAAGCAAATCAATTTCATGATAAAGCATTGTCTTATCTCCTAGTCAAACTTAAAAATACATTTACATTTGTAATTTGCATGTGGAACAATTTTGCATGTCATTATATTTCAGTCTTCTAGGTATCATAGAATACATTCATTTGTTAGGCTTCTGCTTGGAAATTTCACATGTATGACCTATCTATCCTAATTCTATACCTGCTCATTGATAGGTGGGTTGAAGCCTATCCCAGCAGCTACTAAGCAAGAAGCAGGGAAGACCCTGGACAGGTTACCAGTCTACAAACATATATTGAAAAAAGTTTATATCTGCAACCTCAAACTCCAATTTAAAAATGTGAAGTCATTGTTAATACACTTGGTAAGATGTGTAAATATTAGTATAGGTGTCACTGGTAAAGAATAAATGAAGATGACACAGTACAAATTAAAAATGGTTTCTGGCTTCCCTAAAAGTAAAATAAATTAAAAATAAATTAAATTATATAGCTGTAGCTCTAAATCTAGCACAATATTGAACATTATCTCTGCAAAGGCCCACGCTGATAAAGTGAAGCAGAACAAAATGAGAAAGATTTTATACATACAGTTCAGGCAAGGTCTACAAAATGGTCATGTTGGCACAGTTTGACCATCTGTTTTCAAATCCACTCCAATTGGAAAAATTAGCTGTCATAGAGCAAAACCCATAGCTGAATATTAAATCCTCCTGATTTCAAGGTGACTGTCTGATAATATAATTCACAGCAGGCAGCAGATATTGTACAGAACACCATACTGTTGTACCATTTGTAAAAGAACAAGCATATTTCACAAGTGACATAAAAACCCAGCTAATCCAAGTGGAATTAGATTAGCTGGACTTTCGCAGAATATCAGGAAAAGTTTGAAATAACAATCTATGTTATAATTCTTACCTGAACTTGAAATGGGAGCAACATGTTATGTTTATGTTCAGACATTTTATTTCAGTAAAAATATTTTTTCTTCTTAGTGGTACTTAAAGCTGCAGTGTGTAAGAATTACTCCATCTAGTGGTATGCTAATATATTACAAGCAACCAAGTAGTGCTCTACTGGAGCCTTACTGTTTAAGAGCGTTATTATAACTACGGATTCACGTAGATTCATAAATGTGAAGTTCGAGTGTCCTGTCAGGTGATGACGAACAGAATGATACATTAATATTATTTTTTTTTATGTCAATAAGTTACAAGCGTGCCCTCCATGTATTTAGTACCAAGCTACTGCTAATAGCTAACATGTATTTCAGCTGATTTATCAAGGGAGGTGGGCAAAGAATTGATAGTAAATAATTATTATCTGAGAGATATTTTTGCGTCAGAATGCTGCAGTTCTGGTGATTAAATCACGCAGAGAGACTGGTCTTACTTTGGTCTATTTTGTCTAACTAGAAGGCGGACAACCACCCCCTTCCCGTTGACAAATCAGCTGAAATAAAATATGAAACACGAGGGAAAGCTCTCGGAAAATAGGTCTGAAAGAAGCGCACGGTCCCCTACTGGTAAGACTTCTGTGAAGAGTAACAACTGAAAACTGTTGCAACGTAGCTTTTCTACTGTAGGCTAACTAACAAATTTGCCATTTCTGCTGTTTCATATAGCAAGTAACAGTAAATGATCTAACCTAAACGGGAGGATAAAGTAGTTGCTGGACCACCCTGCCCTGTTTCTAACATAACGCCAAAACAAACTTCACTGTTAGATTGCATTAACTCTCTTATCCAGCAGAAAGCTACAACCTCCACGTTAGCTTTGAAGTCCCTCTCCTCATCAGCTGCCTCCATCTGGTAAATACTCCACCGATGTACACTC
>JBAMHW010000021.1:7294482-7310606 GCA_037177495.1 Rhadinocentrus ornatus | reverse complement strand
CCCACTAAAAACTGCGTTTCTAATGGTATCTAATCACTTTACACCACATACATGGCAGCTGCATAATTTGTGCCACCATTTCTTTTTACTGTCTTACAGCATCCTGTGAATTACAGCCTCCTCAAGGGGCAAGAGCGAAATACATCTAATATGAGCATTTCCAAAAACAGATAATATTCACAAGTATTTCCTTTAAGAAGCCACTATACTAAAATACTGGTTGGACAAAAATCAGAACTACTGTTTTAAGGGTTACACAAACGTTACTTTTAAATTACCTTCTTTATCACTGTCACGCTTATGGAAACCATCTTGCTGGTTGCCTTGGATCGTGTCAACAAGATATTAAAACAAAATTTTCTTTTGCTGGTTGGGTTTAGACAATGTATTAAGTTTGTTTTAGAAATAAAAAAATAGTGCTAAATATTGGCTAGTCCTTTTATGACACAATGTTAACTGCAAAGATGCAGAAATCTTACTTGCCCGTTTTCAGCCATTCTCAGCCAAATACATTTTTGGTGATTCCTGTTTTATCTTGCCCCTTTAAGTACACATTTTTTGCCACGCATATCCTGCTTCCAGTAATATGTTATGCTACTAACTTCCCACTCAGTGGAAAAACACTGTGACAATAAAGGAGAGAAGATAACTGACATGAGCAAATGATGCAGGTTTCTACATTATTCAACAAATCACACTAAAAAATATTTCATTGCACATTGTGTTTGTTAGGGCAGATGTAATATGAACTTTGCTTACAGCTAGCAAAGAAAGTAATGCTTTTTTCAGTTTCTCTTCTCGTTGCAGAAATTTTACTTCTTGTATTTTCACAGAAAGCAGGTGCAAATTTATAAATGTTACAGAAAACTCTAGCTTTCAGAGCTGTAGAGCGGTTGTCATTGTCATCTCTTTGAGACAGACAAAAATCAGCCACCCCTATTTACTTCCAACAACCTGAATTTTAGCTTTCCTCACAGAGCCAGTTAGCACAGCCAGCAACTTGAATTATGAGAGGTAATAAAAAAAAAGAAACATCACTCCAAGCAAAAGAACAATATGTGTGTAAGTACCCAGGTCTTATTACCATTAGGAGGCACAAGCACAGCACTTTGGCACAGCTACAAATAATCATAACCTGTTTTTTCCCTTTAAGCTGTTGGCCAGTGCGACTGTTTGTGACACATTATCACCTTCTTGTCCAGCTTTTATGTGCATGGAAGTATTGAAGACAACTGTTTTTGAGAATCCTGCTGCTAACGCCCCTGTTGACAGTTATTTTGAGAATTGTTCTGGTTAGATCTGAGAGGAAGAGAAGGTTAGCTAGCACTTGTCTCTGGGTGCAATGTGTCTCTTTGGGGAAATGCTAAGAAAAAATAGTCTGACCTGCAGTAAGTCATAATGGGAGGGAAAAAAATAAAATCTTTACCAAGATAGAGAAGTGGCTTTCATAGTTCAGTATTTTAAAGAAACTTTTCTATCGACCAAACCTTAGCAGGAAGTTAGCTGCGATTAGCATAAAAATTGTAGCCCCTCTAGCCTCCAGTCTACTAAGCAATGCTAACCACCTGCTGTCTTGTTTTTTTTACCTAATGTACAGATAAATAACTCACTAGGAAGGTAAATATTTTCCCAAAAAACTCAGTTCAAAAGTGTTCCTTTAATCCCAGACAGTATTGCCCCTATCTCTGCTGACCAGACGCATGACACACATACAGTTCACTCCTACAGGTGATTATTATCATCTAGTCTTGGCTCTTTTAAGTCCCCAAGGGCTCACACTTGCACATTGGTGTCCTACTGACCAACTGTGGGTCAGACTGGAGGAGGATGAAATTTAAGATCTATTTGTGGTAGCTTGTGGACTGAGTCCTTAGAGATTTGAAAGGTTAGGAAATAAATGGAAGAAAGGTGTAGTTAAGAGGCGATGATAGGTGATATACCAGTTTGATCTGACGTCGGAGATGATCTAAGACTTAAAAAATTCAAAGACAAACTTTCATCTGACAGCAGTGGATTTTCAAAGAAAAAAGAAAAGTGTTAATGGATGCCGACCCTTAAATACATTCGTCCAGATGCTACCACCCTCCTGTACCTTGTGATTCAAAACTAGCTTAAATTTAGGAACAATTAAACAGACCCCACATGCTGTTCAAAACACCCATTTAATGGTTTTCCTCAGGAGTCAGACTTTGTGTTTTAATTTTAATTTTATGACTGTCTATTTACTGTTTGCTGTTATTTTGGGGGTCAGGCACAGCCGTACAAATTTTCCATGCACTTGTGAAGATACTTTGCAGGCAGATGGTTAAAACATGAGGAATGGCATGCATTGCGAATGCACACAGCAGTTACTTCACAGCAAAATGATGCGTGCTTGTGTGCATTTTTTATGTGTGCTTTCCTCTGAGCGCTTGTAGCAGCCAGCTGTGCACAAGCCGGGATATTTCCTTTACAAAATTAAGCCCCAGAGGCGTAAATTTATTGAAGCTGAGCACAGAAACTCACATCACTGCCTTAACTCAGTCATTTCTGATAATTACTTTAATTAACCTTATTTGATCATGATTTTTTTATTTTATTATTATTTAAAAAGATTAAAAAAAACTTTGTTTGTCATGGCACTTGATTAGTCACAGCTTATCTGTTTGTTTCAACCAGGAGCAAAGATAAGAAAGCAATCTTAAATGTTGTATCGTGTCTAAGTTTTTTTTCTTAAGTAAATACATCCACTCAGCCATCCTGCCAATTCTTTACAGCCTTTTGACCACGTATTTTTAATATCAGCTGTAACTGACACTTGACTTGGACCACATGCTGTCACATGACAATAGATCACTGCTTAGAGGCTTCAGATTTTTAATCACAGCTATTTTGAATTTCTTCTCCAGAGCATGTTGTGATCATCCACCTGTTGTTGCAGTCTGTGAATACGCCTATGTGTGGTTCACACAGCGGGAAGTGCTAGTCTTCCATTCACTCTTAAATTATAGTGTGAGCAAATACAGTCACCCAGTATGCTAAACAGCAGACAACTAATTTAGCACAGCTCAGCTTGACAGGATAATAGAAAGGGCAGCACTAACAAACATCACACCTAATAAGTGGATCTACTTGTGTGGTCCTTGTTAGAGATGCTCTAAATATTATCTCTGGCAAATACTCACTGTATTTATATAACGGTTGTACACAGTGTCGTGTATTGGTGCTAACTTTATTAAACAAAATGGGTTGGCTACATGTTTTTTTAATTTTGAATGTTATCTTTCTAGAGACTGTTGGTGCATTTGTCCAGATTTAAAATGCAGGCATTTCGAAAATAAATAAAAAAAACTTAAATTTTAGGATGTTAAGATAGGAAACCAGACCAACTGAGAGCTCATGTTCTCTGGCTTGTAGATCTTTTCCTTCCCTTTCTTCCGGGTTCGAACTTATTGAGACTCTGCCTCTCCTTAGCTGAGCTGTTCACTACTCTTTATCCAATATAGGGCAGGTTATAAAGCCTGCACAGCTGAAACACTAAGATAAGCATGCAAGAAGTTGGAGTCTAATTTGGAATGATCTTTTGTATCATTTCAGCTTTATACCAACTGGATGGTACATTTTCATATCACTGTGGAGTATATTAACATTTCACCATTGTGACAGCTCTTTGTCACATTGTCTTTGTTCTGAGGGATTTTAGTCATTGCCCTTTGAAAATCTGAATTTAACTAAGAGATTCCACATTAATTCCTTTCTGTGCATTTGTCTAGCAGTGCCAGGTTGAGTTAGTGTAAATCTGCAAGAAGTGGATAGAAGTCAGTGAAATACCTTTTTAAGGGACAGAAAGGCAATGAATTTTATGTGCGTGCATTTGTAAGAAGGTTGTATTCTTACAACATTCACATTTTGCTGCACACATTTACTCAGGTAGTTGTTTCATTCGTTGTAGAGACACTTTCAGACAGATGCAGAGCTCATTTAAATGATCTAACATCGCCTGAGTGGCGCCATGACCGAACAAAGACCTCTAATGGTGAATAGATTATATCACCATGTCTGGCCTTGTTGTACATGTTTTCATCTTTAGAATATTTTTATTGATTGTTTATTCTACTCTTCAGTGAACCATATATACTGAAATAATAAAAAAAAAAAGTGGTTCTTTTGTGAGACTTTGGTATAAACACATCCTTATCTGCATGATCTGCACTAACAAGCTGGCAGGCAGCAGTGATAGCTTTCTGAAATATGTGAGGACTTGGATGCCCGACATCATTCACATTCCTCTTGGACAAGTCCTGATTTGTTGCTTCTTTACGCACATTAAGTCTTTGCTTTGCTCCTCCTGTCATTTCGGCTTTTCCCTTCAGCGAATCATCCGCGCCCATCCAACCCGGTACGGAAGTTGCAGGATGTATTTGCACGTTCAATTTGGCACATGTTTTACACCGGATGCTCTTCCCAACTCAACCCTCTGCATTTATCCGGGCTATTGTTATATTAATATAGATATAGTAAATGCTGATATAGATATAAATGTAGTAGATATAGATATAGATGTATAGATATAGGCAAGACAAATTTATTTTTTTGTCATATGTCATGTACAATACAATTAGATTGTGTTAGATATATAGATGTAGATATAAAGTATGCATGAAAGAAAGACAAAAGGGATAAAAACTAAATTAGTTGACTTTAAAGCAGTGTTACTGAACTTTGGCTAATTTTCTCATATTGGCGTCCCCGAAGGCATTTGTTTTGCATCCTGTCTCTTCTTTGAGCTCTCTCTAGCCAAAAAAAATCAGTCACTTTTTCTCTTTATTTTTTTGCTTCCTCTGATAATGTTAACTGGGTTTCTTTGCTGTATCAGCCATGCTGCATACCTAAAATGGTCAGCATGTTGATATCCAGTTGCTGGTCCCCCAGAAATGTACATAATGAAAGTCAGTTTGCCAGCAAAACGAGTCACAAGAGTTTTAAGGTTTGAAAGTTCTAGTTTTGCTTTAAAAAATGTGGAATGTTGACAGATACCAAGAAGTTTGAAAAACTTTTAATACCTCTTGCAGAAAACATAAACAAAAAAAAAAGATTTGTACATCATGCCAACATATTTTTTATTTAAGTAAATAATAATATAAAAGCAAGATTTTGTGTTAAAAGTAAAATCTTTCAAAATAAAAAATATATATCATGTATTTAAAATTTGTTTTAAATAATGATGATGCATGGTTACCACTCGTTGAACAAACTTTTTTGTTAGTATAGGTTTGAATGTGTTATTAACACAAGTCAGCTTTAAGTGGCACCCCAATCTCATTTATTTTTTCCTTTTTTAAATCTGTTTATTTATTTTCCAGAGTTGTTTTACAATTTGACATTATTCCTGACTGTAACCTGATGTGTTGTGCACCCCCTTTTGATTCTTTAGAAAATAGTACATAAAGGGAATTTTAAGATTTATAACTCAATCAAACATTAAAACAAGAATTTTGTTTTATTGTGAAATACAAATAGAAAACCAGCTCACAGTTGCAGCAATAGCAGCAGTAGCTGTGTTCTGTTATAAGCTATAAATACACTTGTTAAATTCACTAATCAACATGTTAAATGGTTGAAACAAAAGAGATAATTGGTATGATATAGAGATGGTGATTAAGGTTTTACCTGCTCAGATTAATACTTTATACAAATCTAACTCTCCCCTTTTTCAGAAGATAAGAAACAACAGAGATTGTTTTTTGTTTGCTAGTTTTAACATGTTTGTATGTTAAAATGTTTGGGTCCTCTTTCCAGTTTTAAACAGCAGGATAATTTATTGCATAAATTCTCGTCACAGAGTCTCCTCCGGAGAGGACGGGACGCCGGCGCAGCATGCCAGGCTCCTCAGACAAGACCACAACCACCATGGAGCCTACATCCACAGCAGCCACGCCTTTCAGAGTCACCGTGAGTACTGTGAGTGGGCTTTTATGTATCGTCTGTGTTCTCGATCCATTTCTTGCTCTGCCTTAGTGGTTTGTTTCTTGTAAATCAATGATTTCAGGAGACTGGTGTCCAGATGGAGCCATGTCAATCTGAAACTTATGCTTAACATGAGGGGGTTGAAGCCTTTGATGTTTGATGTCTGCACATCACACACCTCCAAATGTTAGGTTTACATTCAGCACTCTATCCTCCTTTGCTCTCTTTTTTTTAACATCCTCCATGAGTGACAAGTTTCAGAGAATCTAACATTCACACACTGCAGCACTGATGTTCACTCTGCTCAGTCTCTTCTGTCAAAGACAAACACAGAGCTTTGCATTGTCAATCATATTTCTGTAACATTTCCATCCATGTTTAATTCAACAGATAAACAGTCAGTAAATGAAGCAAAATATTCCACCACGAGTCATCAATTTTAAAATAATTAGCCATTAGAGTAGCACATCTACATTATTACATAATGAGTGGGGAGATGACAACCCTGAAGAGAAGTGTAAACACTCAAAGTCGAGTCAGTGGGGCCACAGGCAGTTCATAAGCAACTTTTCCATTTACACTTTAAGCTTTTTTAGTGGCATAGCAGGCACGTGTATAGGCTAAAAGAAATTTCAGTACCCCTGAAATGAGATGAAGAATTTCTTTATACTGCATTAATTTAGTAGAAAATTAATAGTATTGTAATACGATCAGGAATTAATGAATATAAGACAATAAAATGCATAAAAAGAGATAAATGGAGAAGTGAAGCTTGTAGGAGACTTAAAGAGTCTAAAAGGAGGGCTGATTATCGATTACCTGTCTCATAAGCAGCTTCTTGTACACTCAAAGGGGTAGAGCTGGAGGAGCACTGCAGCAAAGTCATCCTGTCTGAGTCACATGACCACTAAACTCACATTCGTGAGCTTAATTATAATTAGCTGTAGAAACTTGCTCTTGCATAGCAAAGCAAAGAATAAGTTTCTCAGAAATTTTTGGAGCCTGACCTGGACGTTCCCTTATGCTGCCCCCTTGTGGCCTATGGTGGTATCACAGTAAAGATTGCATCTTAATTAACTGATTTTTATCAGACTTGTCAGTGATGTTTGGTTCATATTTTGAAAGTTTTCTTCTCCATTTGGAGGGGAAAACCATGTAGGTTTCCCAACTCTGGCACAAGTAAAACAGGGAACATGCAGTAGATGCTATGTGTAGATGAGTGTTTGGGTAAAGTGGGCTTAACAGATAAGGTGCCAACATGAAACAGCCACAAGCATTGTAATCCAAACTTCTTCTCTCTAGCTACAACAAACCTCTTCACGCTTTTCTCCTTTCAGTGAAAAGAGTTGTGGTGACATGTGAAGCACTCCTCCTCGGCCTTGAGCTAAATCCGTCACAATGTTTTTTTCTTTCCTGTTCGCAAAGACAGGATTCATTATCTGCATACACATAAGGGGTGCCATGCAAACATGCAAACGCACCAACACATTCTCCCAGCTTTTCATCAGAAGACAAGGACAAAAACTAAAATCTCTGATTTCAAAGTTTCAGTTCTGCTGTTTCTCTTATCCACGGCTTGTTTAAACAGAAGACAAACAAATCTTATCTAAGTCTGTTATGTCCATGTCCTGCTGATTGCCCTCACTGACTGGATTGATTCTTAGTTGTGACTTAGTGTCTTATCCAACCTGCCTTTCTCCACTCTCCACCACCTTCCATCTCTTCTCAGATAACAGCAGGAGGGCCAATTGGATAGTATAAGTCGCTTGTTTTCATCAGGCGGAGGACAGAAGAGGTTGTTGTGGAAGCAGGGAATACTGCTGATTGTTCAGATACTGATTCTATCAGACCCTATTAAGGGATCCTGGAATTAGCAAAGATTGCAAGCATTTACTGGCCAGATCATGACCAAAAAATAGAAGAAGAAGAAAAGAGAAAACAAAGAAAAACACAGTGAGCTGAACCCTGAGTTTTGACTTGGGCAGGCTGAGGTTACAATCAAGTAAAGAAAGTAGGCAGTTACAATGTAAACAAAGTGGTGTGGAAAATATTGATACTTTCTATTCACAATGAAATTATCTATTGTAGAGAACCAGATGCTCCTGCATATGTTCGTGGATTATTTAATCCTATCCTTCCCCTTTGCTGAAAATCTGAGCTGTATGTCTCTGTGTATTTGAAAAAGGTCAAAAATCCATGAAACAAGTTAAATTCAAGAAAAACCAACTCAAAATGTTCTGTCATGGATTCATTTATATTTTGTCATTATAATTACAGTGGTGGATTGCAAATTCCCTTAACTCCGTATTTGACTATTTATACGATAATATGAACATGAGTTAGAAGTACTAATCTGGAGTCTTTACTTGTAGTCTTTACTTCTACTTCTAGTACATCTCATCATAATTTGCTTTATTATCTGCCTATAAATGCAGTTTAGAAAGAAGTTACATTCCAGAGCCACTTTTTACACATTTTACAATGCTCAAAAGTCCCCAGCATGCTCAATAAACAGTTCTTGCCTTATTTTAGAATGTGCAAACATTCTATTGATTTAGTTTAATTATGGCTGTGTGAAGAAAGGATGGAATGTTGGGTTGGCTTTTTGTAGATGCACTGACTCCACATGCATAAAGTAACTTGGAAGTGCAAATAAAAAGTGTGCATTAAAAGTCAAAATGAGGAGGAAAACCATATTTTAAGCAGACAATAGCTTTTAATCAGCACAATATTGGTGAACATGGTTGGTAAAAAGCTGAAAGCAGCTCTTACTGTTGTCACTTATTCAGTAAGCCGACACTTACTTCAAAACTCAACCATTATTTGATTAAAGGAACAATTAATAACCAAAATTAAACTGTGATAAGCCACTCACAGGTGCTAAATGCAGTAACTTTAGGGTTAGGGTTTCATTCTTTGAGAAAACTTAAGTTTTCAGCATGAGCGTGACCTCATCAATTTGCTGAGTGTAAATCCTGCAGTATCAAATCATTTAAACTAACAGCTCAGGCTTCAACATTTACATCTGCCAGACCTTTCCAGCCTCCTGTGTAAATCTTTGTAAGTGTTGTCAAAGAGCTGAACTCTTCGAAGAAAAGCTGCTCATTTCTCTTTGTTTGCAATAGTTGTTCTTCTACTTGGCCTTTTGGGCTACTGTCCAGCTTTAGAAACGTAGTTTTAGGTGGATTAACACAATCATCATGTAATGTTCTGGCTCTCATTCAGATGTTACCGTTACCGTACTTGCATGCAAATCAGGTGCATGTGCAACTTTCCTGACACCAATACGCGTGACCTGGGAGGTAAATGTTGATTTGCATAATCCATTATCTGGGAATATAAATAGTCTGTTATTTCTTACTAGTTATGCAACTCATCATCCATCATGAGTTGGTATTATCCATGCTTTATATGTGTTTTTTGTTGTTTTTTTTAATCCTTGTATTTATTAGTGTAACTCTATTTGCAAGTGAGAATTTTATCTGTGGTATTTGTTATTTTATTTAAGTACTTAGTTTTTTTTTTGTTACACCTGACCCCAATGGGCCTCATTCACCAATATCTTTATACAAATATTCTTAGGGTGTACTTGAAAGTTTTTTTACGAAAACTCTCAGAATCAGGAATGTGTTCATAGACCAGAGAATTGTTTGTATTTTTACTCCTAGATTGGTGAATACCAATCTCACTATAGTTGAAAGGACGTTCCAGAAGGCCCTAATTTGCAAAGGTAAACACTCAAAAATGTCCTTAAAAGGTCGAGACTGAGAGGCCGTTTGCAAACAGACACAAATAGAGATGAGTAAACAGACATAGTGCCAAAATAATAAAGGCATGGCAGTTTTTTTTGTGTAGCACATTTCTTGAAAGACAACTCTTTTGCTTTATATAAAATATTAAAAGTATCACAGCGTGGTGCAAAATAAACTTTAAAACAAACTAAACAAAGATGAAAAATTAAAGATTGAAATAAATTATTATATTATTAATAAATTATTATAAAAAAGAATAATAAAAATGTGCACTGAAATCTATTTGTCTTCATTTTGCCAGGGCATAACATCCATCTCCTAATAAAAAATGAAATCCCATTCTGACCCGAATTTCTTCTTTAATGACTAATGAAAAATAGTTTAATTTTTCCTCTCAGGAAAATTATAATGTTTGGACATGATCTACAATGTCTTGATATTTATTTAAGAAAAACAACATTTCTGTGAAAACAACCTAAGTGTACATAAGTGGAATCCTCAGTTTGTAAGAGATACCAAGGTACAAGATTTTTTTTTATCAATGCCACAGTCTTCTTGGAGAGGTTGTAAGTAGGACTTAAAAGCTAATTTATTCATAAGAACAGCTGGTGAATGAGGCCCAATGGGAACTTTTTTTTTTTAACCACACAACATAATAGTGACATATTCATTTCATTCAAGCCATTTTCCTTTTAAGAACTGATCACATACAGGATGACATGAAGGGAGCCAGTATAGTTTCCTACAGTTGCATGTTTTCAGTGTGAATCATGACTGTTTGTTATCAGTTTCATGCAGTATAGAAATGTGCAGAGACAAGAGTAATCTGAATACACACCGCAGGGAAGAACAAAGTTAATTCTTTAGTATTTGACGGTCCTTTGTTTCACTTCTCTCTGCAGCTATTTCCATGCTCTGCTGAGCCCCTATCTGCTGCAACCTTGTCACCAGTTTGCTATACTTTTTTTGCCACTTTCCGGCTCATTTTGTTTCATTCTACTGCTTCTACAATCAACTTATGCGCTGCCTTCTCCACATTGTGCTCAAATTTTTCCATTTATCCTCCTCCCATAGGTCACCCCTCCCTGAAGCCAATGCTGTCATATCAGTGTTTTTCTATATATACATATATATACTGTATATGTATATATATATAAATTTTATATTTTATATATATATATATATTATATATATATAAATTTAAATTTATATTTAAATTATATTTAATTATAATTTTTTTTTCCTTCTCATATAAAAGATAAATACTAATATGTACATAAATACTAACATTTTGTTGCTCTTAATGCTGAATCTGGTCTCCTGTTAGAAGTTTTATGTGATTTTAAAAGTGGAAAAAAAATCAACAAGCTCTGTTTTTAATGTTTTCTATACAAGAGAAAAAATTTAATTTGGTAGCTGAGAATATGCCAACAACAGCCGGCGAGCACACTCTCCAGGGACCACAATGAAGAAGGTTAGAATTGTTTTGACTTTGAAGGTGGTTGTAAATGATGATAGGAGGAAATCTATGGTTAAGTGTTTGGGCATAAGAGGGACATAACCAATAAGTCTAATCATGATTAAGTATGCATGCAGTAATCATCCATTAATCCATCCTTTTTTTTTCTTATTCCAGTTCTGAGTTGCTGATCGAGTCGATCACATGGCTGACAGTAATAATTTCAAATGTTTTAAAATGAATGTTTAAAATCCCACCATTTTTTTTTTAACTTATATTTTGTGGTATATAATAAATTAATCTGAACAATCTTAACATTCTCCATACAGTACAGTATAGAAACATTCGAGTGTGTTCAATGTGAAGCTTTATCAAGTCCAACGCAAGACAGAAAGCTACTGGAGATCATTCCTGCCAGCTGCCATCGCCCTCTGGGACAAAGCAGTTGCTACTTCTAATTAATTATAATTATTGTTTTTTCATTAAAAAAAAAAAAAGAACTACTACACCATTCTGATTTCCCTGTGGGTTAAATAAAATATCTTTCATTTTTTTATTATGATGAATGCTGTAATGATTTTAATAACTGTCTATCCTACATTAGTATTTTATTATTTGGTTGTCTCACCTGCCCAGGGGAATGAAGTGGTTACAGTTTTATTAGTAGCAGAACACTACCAGCAGGGCGCTTCCACTCATGTCAGCAAATCAAGAATTTAATATATAATAATATTATTGTTAAATATTTGCTCCCTATAAATGGACTTATGTCTGACAATTTCCATAAGTTTAACTCGTAAGATGCAACCAAAACTGTGCAATGCTGTTTTTCTTATAGTACTGGCACACATGAAGAAGCTGGAAAAGGAAAAGGGGGGCGAGTAGAGCACTCAATGCTTGGTGCTATTCTTTTCATCTCTCTGTGGTCAAAAACTGTATGATGTGGACACAAAGCCTTACAGTGGTTTTAAGAGCTGTTCCTGAGCCCACACTGTGATTTTATACCTCTTTTAAAAGCACTGCTGCTGGAGTTTTGGCCAGCTTTGGCCTTTTCCCTGTGCACAGCCATCAGTCTACATTCTCTGAATCTTTTATTTACATCATTGATGATGAAATTCCCTTGTCTTTGTAAATTTAAGTTGAGAATAATTTACTTTTAACTCTGTCCATGCTGCCTTGAACAGAATGATGAAATCACCATCTTTACTTCCAAAATAACATGATTGCATTGACACAGAGCTTTGTGGGATAGTCTACTGTTACTGGATGGTTACGTTTTATCACAACTGACTAGAAGTTGTTTCAGCAGGTTTTATTTTAGCATACTGCAATTTTTATACTTCCTTTCTAACCTCCCCAATCCAACTGTCCTGCAAAGTCCTGCTGCAAGAATAGGTTCAATCTGAGACTGTGTAGCTGCAGCTGAGTTAAGCTTATTGTCGGATGTTAAACTTTCAATGACACACTTCTTTAGTTGGACCTTTCTACCCTGATAAATTTCCATATCTTTTAAACTCTGTGTCCCAGCTTGTAATGCATGTTTTTGTTACTGTCTAAATCATTGAGTCATTTTCTCACGATTTATAAAGTTCCCCAAAAGAAATAAGAAAGCGCTGTGGAGTTCCTTAGGAGGAAAACAAGCTTCATGGGAAGCACTGATGCTGTATTCCTTTTCGTACCTACTGTTTTAGTGTTCTTTTCCTCCATTTTACTCAAGCAGTCCCTGTAAACTAGTTCCAGTTTTTAGCAGCTCTCTGCAGACTCTCAATTTCTTTTGAACCTTTAATTAAGGGAAAGGGATGTTCATCAACACACTCAGTGTAAACACTCCTGCTTAAAATGACCAAGTCCTGAGGTAACGTCATATTTCATGCATGCACACATTGATGGTAAACACTCCCATTACTGGCATGAACGAAGGTATGCCGACATGGGCAAGCCTTTTGTTCTTAAGCGAGAGGGCCTCCTAATGACAGGTGCTGTTCATCGGGATACTGAGGCTGCTCTGTGATCAGCGGCCAAGCTGTGTGGAAGTCACTCTCCAATTATCCCAGTTCCATTCTAGCTGGGGGAGACCTATTCACACTGTAGGTGGTAATTATTGTACAAGTGTGTTAATGGTCTGAATGGAATGAAGGGAGGTCTGTTTACTGTGCAATTTGCCTGTTGCTGCTATGTAAAAGATATGCATGTATGAGAATGACAGAAGGTTATGGTATGGTATGCCTCTGATATTATGTGATTTTTTTATCTGTCTGTCTGGAAAGTGTTTTGTGTTATTCACTTTTTTGTATTAGAATAAAACTACACTTGAGCTGGAGTTCTTACCCTTTGGCTCATTGCTCAGCATACTTTTTCTTTTTCCTGTGCTGTGGTGAAATAAATAGAAATTGAAATAGAAAAAGAATAGGTGAAATAGAAAGGCTAAGCTGCAAATGATCAGGTCGTCTCTTTAAACTTGCAGCATCTTGCATTTTTGCATCACTCATCTTATTTGTTCATAGTCTCTCGCTCTTAATGCCAGCCAACAGTTGCCATGGAGATGGCGAGGTGCTTGGGGGAGTGTGATTGCAGATGTTGGGAGCAGACACGCTAACTCAGACTAAGAAAAATGAGAAAAGTGATAATAGGCTAAATTCACAGCAAAAAATTGTCACAATTGCCATCATATGTGAAGCAATAATATTAAACCTCCTTGTTTTTTTTTCCCTCTTGTCTTCAAGCATCTTATTCAAAATTTTAGTCAGTATCTCATCTGCGTGTTTTTGAGGTTGCTAGTTGTTTTATATCAGGACATACTTTGTATCAAAGCTTTCTCTGACTCCAATATGATCTATATGCATTTATTACCTTTTAACTGTATATGAAATCTGGTTTCCTTGAATTTCAGATGTGAGGCAGACATGTTGATGTCCACATGTCCTGTCCTGCTGAGTCCAATATAATAATTGACATGTGTGGCAGTGACACTGTATTTTTTTGTTGTCTCTCTCAGGGCTTCTTAAGTCGGCGGCTGAAGGGCTCCATAAAACGCACCAAGAGCCAACCCAAACTTGATCGGAACTCCAGCTTCAGACACATCCTTCCTGGTTTCAGGAGCGTTGACAATGACAGGTAATTGCTTCTTCTTTTGATGCTGGAATATATTTGTTCAGGTGCTTATTATTATGGATTAGTGTTGCACCATTTGAGGCCCTCTTTTTTGCAAACCTTTGGGATTCTTTGTAAGATGCTATTCTTTTTTGGGTCACATGACTCAAAAGGTTTTGATTTTAGCCATCATATCCGATCCCATCACACTATAAAAACTCTAAGCTATCGTCAAAGAAAAGACATGGAATATCCCAATATAGATACAGCAAAGTTGCTTTGAATTGGTCATCCAGCACAGAGGACATCATCCCAACAAGCTAAAATAATAGAAGTGGATATCCACACGTTAGTTTCTGGATAAAAAGCTACTTAAGGCACCAAACAGTAATGTAATACAAACGATAAGCAAGCTAAAAAGCTGTACCAACAGAGATATTTCCAAGCTAAATTATCACCAATTCAATCTCGAGCTGAATTAGTCCTAGTCCCAGAAGTTGGACATGAAGCTGCAAACACCTCAGGAACAAACCCTGCTCATTTGCACTAGTTATGTTATTTTTAATGGTTAAGCATATGTTTGTTTTAGATAAGGGTAAAAAATAATGGAGATGAACCAAATGAAAACGTCTACTAACTAGTGTTGTGATGTGGGCTGATAAATTTAAAGTAAAATTAATACTACAGTGTTTTGGCATACTTCCATACATCAGTCTTCACTGGACAGATATACTGCATGTTAAATCTTCTACCATATTTTTAATCTTTTGCTTCCAACTGTGAAAATTGCCAGTTCATGCTAACTTCTACCAATTTCTTCAGATGTTCAGCTGCTTGGCAAACATTTGCCCCCTGCCTGCATAACAAGCTCAATTAGGATTCCAGTCCAGGCTATGCTTCCCTGTAACCACACTTCCTGCTCACTGCAGGTTTTTGATGGTCTCTTTTTATGCATGCACTACTAAAAGCTATCACTCCCAACAACTATCTCCTCTGTCTCTGGGAAAAAGCCAAGCTGCCCATCTGTGGGGTTTAATTAAAGAAGGTGCTGCGTTTGAGGAGATGTTCTATGGCTTTCCATTTCCAAACTTAAAGCGGAGTTACCGCCTCGCTTCATAGTTTTAATGAGGCATTAACATCACTGTCAAAGTATCACAAAAGGCACACAAGCAATTCTTCCATTTGGAACATGGTGAACTGTTCCTCTGGTACAGTTGGATAAACCTCCTTTTTGCTGCTCGGATCTTTGCTCATCTCATTCTCCTCTCCACTTCTACTTGTTTTATTTTGTTTTGTCTTCTCATACCATCTGCAATCCTACTGCCCGCCATCTATTTCAGATTCAAGAGCCTTGACTTTTATTCTACTTTTTTACTATATTTTTTTCAAACCCTTAGAAACTTTGTTTACTGTTAAAGCGGCAAAATAAAAAGATAAATATCAGACAAGAAATTGGAACATCTGGAGGTGTCTTATCTAACTTAATTTAACACATGAATGAACATAAATATATTCAAACCAACTCCCAAAAAGCATAATTTTAGGTGTCCTTACATAGATTTTTATGACACTGAAGAATAACGTTACAAATATAAATCAGTGTATGATTTTATGTTAAATATAAACAGATGTAGAATGAGTTGGTGATAAGCAGTGAGATGAGTAAATTACACTTGCTGTCAGGCTGGGAGCCGCTTCACAGAGGGCACAAAACACTGCATAAAAGGACAGACCTGGGAGCTGGTAGAAGAGTGATGATGAGATACAGAAGAGAGAGGAGGGAGGGAAACCTATACTATGCGAATTCCCATGTGTACACAAGTACAGCTTTGAAATCAGGGAAAGCAGGACATGCAGAAAGCATTTAGTATTCACTT
>JBAMHW010000021.1:7244460-7290709 GCA_037177495.1 Rhadinocentrus ornatus | reverse complement strand
ATCGCAGGGCCAACATATATAGGGACAAACAACCATTCACGCACACACTCATTCCTAGGGAGAATTTAGAGTCACCATTTAACCTAATATGCATGTCTTTGGACGGTGGGAGGAAGCCGGAGAACCCGGAGAGAACCCAAGCATACACGGGGTGAACATGCAAACTCCACACAGAAAGGCCACCAACCCCCTACATTCGAACCTCCCTGCTCTGGGTGCTCATGCATGCATTGCACAGAGCCATTTCACCTACCACTATGCTTTATTAAGGTATGTACCACAAAAGTCAGAATGAATGAATTCATCAATACATCTCAAACCTAAATTAATATAATTACGTGATGATTACAACATTGTTATCTCCATATTAGAGATGTTACAAGTATTCAATTTGTTCAAGAATCAGAAGTAAAAAAGCAGAGCAAAATTCAGTTGAACTAGTTTTATTATTAAACAGAATAAACTCCTCTGGCATGCTGGAAGCTGCAAGATTGCTGAATTTTATATATAAAGGTAGGAGACACATGCCCGATATTAGAATTTTTTCACTCAAAGCTCAAAAGCTGAATCCCAGAAACATCAAGGAAATTATAAATAAAAAAATCTATTAAAAAAAAAAATTATAATAGGAGGAAACATGACAAGTTTCTGCAGATAAATATGTCACCACACACTCCTGGAGGTGGATCATTAGACATGATTAGAGATTAACCTGCTGGTTTTGCCTTTAATTCATACTTGTCATAAAACGTGTAAACTAAACAGATTAAGTTGAATCATTTTATTTCTTGGGTGAGAAAACATGTCTGTTATTTACTCTTTTAAAATGAGTAGGTTAAAGGCCGTAGTAACAGTAGTGGTGAAGCTGCAGTCCACTCAATTTTCTGGACCTTTCATCTCGTCCATCATTTGCCACAGCAGAACTAACCTTCAACTAGTTGGGATGTGATGGTTGTAAAACTGGCTCCCTGTAGTCAAACCACCCTCCTATGCCATGCTATCAGCAGAAACCATATTCTGTCCTTAGGGGTCAACTTGACTTGATGTTGGGGTGTGTGTAGAGGCGTAGTGTGGGGTTCCACTATCATTATTCTCACTTTTAGCCTGGTAGGAACCTTGGACACTTCTGCCATCACCACCAGAGGTACCACTAATGTTAATGCCATATTACTAATGTGACGTAATGATTAGAGATTGGCAGTTTTTATTCTGTAGGTCATTCTTAGGTGAAGCATTCCTACTTAATGACAACACACTTATGACTGTTCTAATGTATTTCTATAAAGATTACACAGTGGAATTGTTAATAAAGTGTGCCTCATTTAAGTTTAACTGCCCAAATCATGTAAGACTCTTATTAAACCAGATTAATAAGCTATTAGTTTCAGTGTATTTTAGGAAGTTTTTCTATATACATTAACACTACGAGAACTTTACAATCCTCATTTGTTACACAATTATCCCCTGAAGCTATCCTAATGGTGTTGACACCTGCACAGCTGGTGGGGTTTTGTATCTCCGCTGATGTTTAACCCTGCTGGGGCTTCTGTGAGCCCAGGCTAGCATGGCCAAGAGTCTCTTCTTTTTCATTCCCTCCTGTGGTAATGAGCTGTAATGGATAGGGCTTGGAGCGTGACAGGAATACAGACGGGCCCATCAAAGCAGCACCCTGCTCACCCTTTTGAAAGACTGCTCAGTTGGCATACAAACACTCGTTTACTCATTAGTTTTGCTACCTTTTAATTGACATTGGTCACATAGTATTTAGTTAGTTTTGTGACATTTAATTTTATTGTGCAGCTAAATATAAAAAGTATGAATCTGAGAAAGCAGTGATGGTGAGGTACAGTGAAATTGGAGGGTGATCTCTGGGGGTCATCTGTTGGTAGAAAGCAACTGTATATCATATCTTTTATAAAAGAGCTCAGAAACAGAAAACATGAGAAGAATTTTCGACACCTTAACTGAAATATTCTGCAAGATCAAAGATCAACAACTCAAAATAAATTCTACAAAAAGAATGTCAAACATTCGTTATATGTACAGTCAACACATGATGATTCATCGACACCAAGATACCACATAATGAATCTTGAGGGTTTACTTAATTACCATGGTAACAACTCTTCATGTGTTTTCTTTTTCTTTTTTTTACCACTTTCACTTCACTAACATCTCTCACCTCTTTTTTTTAATTTTGTTAAGTGTGTGGGGGGCCTAACCTTTGTTGAGGATGGGGTTTTCAATCTGCCATGGATTAAGAAAAAAGAAAAAAAAAAAGATTATATGACTGAGTTAAGGCTTTAGCCTGTTTGCATCTGATATATAAATACTGTACTAGCTATATAACATCTCCACTTTTAGGATTTTCATTATTACTGCTAAGTGGTGTTTGTTTTTAATGACATTATGTTGTCCTTCTGGAGGTGGAAATTTTAGCTGCAAAATTTAGGTGTTTGTAAAATAAAAACAAGTTACAAACTGGATTGTTGTTGTTTGTAAAATTTGCACTATATCCTAATTTACCACTTGAGTGAGCGAGGGAGAGGTCATGATTTGCTAGCTGCCACCTGCCAATCCAATATATTCAGAAAAAAAGAAAAGAAAAAGCTCATTTCTAGTTCCAGCAGACTGATCGTTCTCACTTCTCACTTCAGGAGATGCAAGCCAGCAGTGACTTGAGCATCACAAGCATGCTGGCTCTCAGTCTACATGATCTTCTGATTTTCCAGATCCAAGTTGCATCTGGTTTGTATCCTCAGTAACTTAGGATGCAAACCACATGCATGTACTTGGTCGTTAAATGTTGACAGATCACACCTCCGGAATATTCTCAGAAGTTAAATGTCTGTGCAGAGATGAGCACCTATTGATCATCATATTGTACCAATCAAAAACCTAATATTGAGTAACCTAGGTTCTCCTTGTGCTGTTGCTAGGATGTAAGCAATAAATTCACTAGGCTTCGTGGGTTTTGGGATGGGATCTTTGTGGATTCAACTTGTTCCATACAGATTTAATCAGGTCCAATCAAGAAAGGGTGAGGAGAATTTGAAGGCTAGGTGAACAGCTCAGGCTCTTTTTGTTTTCCTTTAACTCTCCCTAAACAGTTTTCTACTGTCCTGGTGGGAGAGGCTGATATTACAGCGTAATTCATATTAATTACAGGATGTGGGTTTTTCCAGCCGATTACTGCATTAAAACAAATTTAGTAGCATTGCTCATTTTACCTGCCTGTGGTTTTTATGCAACAACAGAGTGTGTGAGTTAGTGATGTTGCAGTAGTACAAACCGTCAAGCAAAACAAGCCTTATATCCACAAAAATATCTTAAGGTTGCTTTTTACTGCTATTATTTAAACTTTTTATTATCTACGTGATGAAGCTCTTGGTGTGCTTTATTCCTTGTTATTCTCTTATCACCATATCTCCTACAGGCTACCTTATCAAGATTAGGTGGCAGTGGCATGAGGGTGTGTCCGTTATAAAGGCTCAGTCAGTGTGAACATGCCTTTATTTAATAAACACGTTAAGAAAAGCAAGCACACACATGAACACCCTCACTGTGCCCAATGCTGCACTTTTTAGTTGTAGTAAATACATTTTAAATCACTACTGTAAACCTCTCTGCAGATCTAAAAGATGAAGGATTGAAAGATACAAGCACTATTACCATCAGACATTTAAGCTTTGCTTTGTTTTTTATTCTTGGTACAAACTCAAACTCCTATTGCTCAAACAGAACTGAATTTCATGACTAACACGATTAAGAGATTGGCATATGTGGTGAACAGCAATTCAGCTCTGCAGTCTGACCTAGTTAGAGGAACAAAAAAAATACCAAGGTAAAGGTTTACATCTCTGCCTGCTCATAATTCCACTTGAGTGCAGAAAAGTTAACACTGAAGTTGAATAAAAAAAGATTTCATCTTTCATTTACATTTACAGAACAATGATTTCCAGATTATTAGACAAACTTGTGCATTCTGGTCCGTTGCAGTCCTGTGCGAAGCATGTTTGCTGCACTTCAAGTTGGAAATGAAAGGAATGAAGGGATGCATCCTGATGTGGAAGATAGGACGCTGGAAAGATCTCAGAACCCTTCAAAATAAAAGGCTATTTTCTCTAAGTGCTGTCATTGAAAGCTGGATTGTGTCTGGCTTAGACATTCAGTTCTTTATTGTCCATCAACAAACAAGCTCTGCATTTTTTGTCACAAAATTCTGAGCAGCCTTTTTTTCTGCGGATTTGTTGCACAGTAGCACATAGTAAATGTTATATTGATTCTATGATTAACCCTTTAGAATCTAAAATCTCCACTAGGACATTGAGGCACAACAAGAAATAAACGGTAAAGCTAAAGCTAAGAATGCTAAAAATTAAAAGTGGAAGTGTTCATTTGTTCATATGATTTGCATGGCATTAAAGGGTTAAATCATTAGAAGGCTTTAATTATTGAGGCTACTTTGGTTTTATTTGGTTTTGATTAAAAAGTTTAGTTATCAAATACCTTATATGTGGCATGCAGCTTTAGCTACCATCTTTCTACATTTGTTTGATGAGCACACCATGTTTTAGAGCAGCCACATTTTCCTTTTTATCTAAACTGGAGAGTGTTTTCCGTATATTCTATGTTAAATCAAGAGATAATTTCACAGGTCAATTCATGAAATATTTAAACATTATTTCCCAATGGGACTTTTGATAATACGGTAATGATTTAATTTTTGCATCTGCTGGAGGTCCTGGAGTCACCATGTTACAGGTACAGCTAATTGAACTGATAAAAGGGGTGGAGATTTCTGATTGGTTTGTGTGTGAGAGGAGTGGTAGCTTTAGGCGTTCATAATTGGACTAAGTGAACCAGAAAGGAGGTACCGCTTCAGATTTTAAGCTCATAGTATAATGGAGGTAAAATCTACCTCTAAAATATATAAGTAGGCAGGAGCTGCTGGGCATTTTTAGGAGAAGGTAATAATCGAAGAAAACTTCCTGATAAAACCTTATTAAGCTCTAAAAATCATCTTTAACAGTGGCCCCACCGTCACTGCAATTACAGTTATTCTCTGTTACATGAGAACCTTTATCCAACTCAGATCAGCTGAAAGAGGTAATTATCGCCTCTCATCAGACGTCTGGAGGAAGTGGAAGTACATTGTGTCTTTTTAGTTAAAATCCCGACTTATTGCACACTGCCGAAAGACAAGAAATCTGTGCAAAGAAGAAAGTATTGAATATAAAACGCTGTTGCTGCAGGGTACGAATGACAACATCAATCTAATTTCATTTCAGAGCAGTGGCACCAGCTTGAACTGATGCGGATCTCACAGCAAGAATTAGCAATTAATCTCTAATCCACATAGAGCCATTCTGAGATTTAACTAAATGATTTTTGCACTATTTTGTATTATCAAGTCCATCTGTTGATTTTTACAGTGTTGGACATCATGTTCAAAAGGACAGCTCATGTTTAAAAACTAACAAAAAATAAATAAATATGTCGAGGTGGCTCCTTTATCATTTGTCCAAATATCCTGAAGTAAGTTGAGGGGATACGTAACTATAAATAAGATTTTTCTGAGGTCTGGACTTTGAGGAAGCCATTCAAAAAGCTTAATTTTATCCTGGGTTTTCCAGTCTCCAAGCAGATTTAAAGTTGCTGTCTTGTTGAAACAACCTGTTTTTTCTACTAAACTCTTGATGCTTTGTAACTAATGCTGAATGATTCTGAGGATCATGATTTTACCATTAACAGCTGGACCAACATTGCTAGTGGTAAATGTTGGATTTTTGCTCCTCCAGACCATTAAAAATTTCCTCCATAAGGATTTTTCTTGTCTATGCAAACTTCACTTAAACCAGACTGATCTGCTGTAGGCATCTTTTCTATCTGGTGCTCTTGGACATCTGTAATTAAAAATAAAACCAGCTGAATGGAAATTAAAAAACTCTTGAGGATGGGAAACTTAGATATCAGTAAAAAGGTGAATGCATCTAAATATAGTTAAAACTCAATTCTTATTCAGTTGTTACCACATTTTCAATTGTGTTCATTTGTTCTCTGCTTGTTGCTTGTTATATCTTTAACTGGCAGTCATCATTTTCTGCCACATCCTGATTGTAGATTTAATGCAACCTTCTGCAGACAAAAGAGCATTATGTATATTTTTGCTTCCAGTTCACAACAGATCTTTGCCTTTGTGGTCCCTGGATTATTCTTTTCTATATAGGTGTTTTTTCAGACATTGGCAAAGTGACTACACCTCCCAATAATTTCTATTTCCTTCTCTATTAATTTTTTTCTTATATCTACAACTAGTTCATAGACCTTTTTATTGAAGAAAAACAATGACAGTTAGTTAATAGTTCAAACCTTGCAGATTTGCCACTAGAAACATATAAAGTATAGATATTTTGTCAGTTCTTTAAGGAAACAGGTGTCCAGCCATTGGGGATTTTTCATGATTTAGTCATTGTAAACCAACAATACGCCTATGACCTGTTCTTTTGTTTTCTAAAGGTTGAGAACTTGGTGCTCTGTACTTAAACCTTTGTTCACATCCTAATGTGTAGCCATCTAGCTCACGTGTGCACTTGTGTGTGTGACTTATGTGTCTAGCAGAATAAGGGGTAGGGGTGATGTCATGTTTGATGACATCATTGCACACGTGCAGAGAGTACAGATTAGTAGCCATCGCTCCTCTCATCCAGCTCTCCACAGCTGCACTGACTTATCAGTGTGCCCTGCCCAGCACTTTATCCTTCGGTGCCAGCCCTGCCAGTGTGTAAGTTCTAGAAATAGCATCAAGTTCAACTCCATATCCTTTGCCAGCCTACCAATCCAGGCTCTAATTGAGCATGTCAAAACTCTCCCACCCACAATCCCGGCTTGCAACTACCAACCCTTTGGCTGGCCTCATCGGCCCATTCACTTGGCCAAAACTGAGTTTGATTCCAAACAGTCTGAGCACCAGTTTTACTCCTGATCTTCCAGCTGATATTTTCCACATTATGAGCTCATTGGCAGCACACAAACTTCCCTCTGCTCCCAGTGACAGCGGTGACAAGAGCAGGAGCAGCAGCTAAAAGGCAAAGAGGCACACCTCACACCAAAGTTGACAGGACAAAGAGCACACACACTCTCCCACTGGAGCCACACAGGGGGCTGGGCCAAGCTTGGCTGCACTACACACATGTGATCCCTCCACAACACATTCACAGGCTCCTCCCTGTGCAAGCTGAAAGCGATGGGAGGCGCAGTCAATCACTGGGAGTGAAGAAAGGGGTTTAACGGGAGTTACTTGGAGGGGGAGGGACAACAGAGGAGAAATGGGAGCAAATCTTCATCATTGCTAAAACAAGCGTCGGGGCACTTTTGAATTCATTCATGCGGAGTGAAAGAAATAAACAGAGGAGATGAGGGTGTGTGTCCCATTTCAGAGACAACACAGGAAGTAGGGCATGCTCTCTACAGGGTGAGGAAGGGAGGGTGGGAGAAAGAAAGAGAGGGAGAGCATTGTGGTGCTCATTCTCCACCCATTGCCTTAAAGCAGCAGCAAGAGGAAAGAGAGACATAGTCAGGGAGAGAAGGAGGAAGAGAACCACAAGTGAGGAAGAGAGAAAGCGAACAGCGGTCTGCATCAGCAGCAGGGGGAAAAATGAAGCTTTGAAATTGCCTTTGCCCTCATCCATCTCTGCCTTTTCCCCACCTCTCTGGTCTCTGACTCTGACTCAGCCTTGGTTTCTCTCTCTGCGACTGTTGTGTGAGATTCTCACAATGCCTGGTGAGTGTTATCCTAATTTTCACATGTCATGTATTGCCATCCTTTGTTTGTTGGTTTGTGCAGTGGGAGATCTTTTTTTCCATGTGAATGTGTGGCCACGAAGCAGGACGTGGACCCTGCCTGTAGATGCCTCATTGAGACTGTTTACACTCCTCTGCCTCTGTGTGTGGTTCATAGTCCAGCTGTGCTGTTCTTTCTTATGCTATTCTCTGTCAGTGACAGCGCAAGGGAGGCTTCTCCCCTGAGGACACATACTATACCCTGCATACATTCAGGATGCTTATTATTTCATTGTTGTTAAATCACAGTTAGTTTGCAACCTTGCTCAAATAGAACATTAACATTAATAATGTCAAAGATGATGATGTAAACATTTTTTTTTCTTTCTTTTTTTTTTTTTTGTGAGTGTTGGTGCTGATTGTTGCAACAGCAAAAGCTGGCCTGTGTGACGGATGGCAGCCAGCTAACACAAATCAGATGACTGGGCCACACTGCGAGGTCAGCTGCTAGAATTGGCCAACATTTTCAGTCCAAGTAGATGTTGGAGGCTATAAGCAGTTGAAAAAGAGCTCATTTCACTGTGGGAACATTATATTGTTGGCACAATCACTTTACTTAAACCTTTGGGAATTACTTTTTGCACATTTAATCTGATTTCTACTAATGATGTTGACTCTGTTGCTGCAGATTATCACTTAATCTAACAGATTTATTTATATTTTATGGATTATTTAAATGTTTTTCCTGATTAGGGTTTTATAGATTGTGGATAAAACATCCATGATCCGTAAAACAGATCATGATGTTTGTTAAAAAACAAAAAACAAACAAACATCCACGATCTTGTTAATGCACAGTAAACACACTTTTTTACAGCTGTAATACAAATCTCATGGGCATGAAACGTACAGACCACGCTACTTACAGCCATGAAATTAGTCAGGAGCCACGCATCAAGTATGATTAGATTAATGCAGCTGTGCAATCTTAATTTAATGATTTAGAAGAAAACACTGAGGCCGTGCACAGTCATAATGACAACCAGTTTCATTTCTTTCAATTAGAAATAAACTCTAGAGCAAATCATTAATGGGAGGAATCTGAGATCATCTTCGATATTTTGCTACTCAGTCAGTCAGTCATTTTCTGTACCGCTTGTTCCCATTAGGGGTCGCGGGGTGAGCAGGAGCCTATCCCAGCAGTGTTTCAGGTGAAAGGCAGGGTACACCCTGGACAGGTCACCAGTCCATCGCAGATATTTTGCTACTTTTGGCTTGATTCTTTTTCTGTCCTTTTTTCTTATGTTTCATCTTTGTTTGTAAGATGATGGACAATTGGTTAAAAACATACCATCTTGTTAGAAATCCTGGAAAACCGAGTGCACGTTTCAGTCAAGTTACCTCAATGAAAGAAATGATGAACATCCTCTTAAATAGTTTTGGGTTGTTTCCAACACTTATTTGTCCCTCTAGTGTCCACAAACCATTTTCTGATCCCCTGTTTGAACAGTTGGTGACTAATTATTATATATTTACATTTTAAATTTGTCAACGTGGAAAAAAAGCAAAAATAATCTCAATTTTCTTTCCTTTTTTTTTATGTTTTTGTTTAAAAAAGGAAACACTGGCTTCAGAAATGCTCATCCCACCCAAACATCCCTTTCACATTATGAAGTTTGATTGAACAGTTTCTACTGAAGAGTGGTATCCAAACATTTATTTTTCTCAGAAGAGGCTCTGTGGCAGGGGAAAAAGCCATTTTCTGTTCTAAAAACACATAAATAGTTGTCTGATGGTTGATCATTTGTGTGCTTGTTTTGTCTACAGGATGCAGATGCTTTATGTGTGAGAGCTCAGCTGGTGGCTCTTCATGTCGAGATCTCCTTGAAAAAAAACAAAAAAACAGATATTAACCTCAACATGTTATGCTACAAGCGTTTTGGGCACTCTGTGCATGCATTCCGTGGTTGTATGCAGTAACATTATGACATTTCCCTAAAGCCAGGGGCACTGTATCAGTTTGCATGCATGAGTAAATGTTTCTGCATGTACTGATACATGTTCATGTATTTTGCCCAGAAGTTGTGTTTGTTCAGAGGATGTATTATTAGTTTAGAGCTTGCTAAGTACCAGACAAAGAATGACAGAGCTTTTAGTCACTTTTGCTGCCTTATAGATGTGCTGTCAGAGCAGAAGGGAGTGACGGCCAGGCAAAATGTGGGATAAAGATGATGTTTAATGCTCCAGTATTTTTTTTGTATGTGTTAACTCTGGGTGAAGGAACTTCTCATGCATGTTTGATCACCTTCCAGATTGTTGTTTTTGATATCCTTATTCTTACTGTCTAATTAAACATAGGAATATTTCTATGTATATGCTGTAATACTTGCCCAGTTGTGTTGCATAGAAAAGAATTTTTAATTTGTCCACTTTCTGCCACTCTTCCCATCATGTGTGAGTGTTCTGTCTGTGTGTAAGTGCTGTGGGGATCATCTCTGTGATGTCTGTTGATTTACTGAAAGCTGATGAAGTGGAGCAGAGCATTTGATCAGACACGGGTACATGGAGGGAGATAGGGGGGTCGAGGGGGGAAGGGTCATGCAACGCGGCAAACAGAGGGACACTCGACCACAGGTCAAGAGGTATGGACCGCTGCTGGCTCAGAAAGGGGGAAGGGAGACGCAGCTACAGCTTAGCGCATGATCAACAATATTGCACAGGTGTTTGCACAAGTGTGCATGCAGATGATGTGAGACATTTGAAATGCTTCATTTGAACACACCAATTACGTTTTGACAGGATTTAACCATTAGACACAACATGAGGATAGCATTTAGTCGTGTTTGAGTCAAAGCGATTTAGCTGAAAAAGATGTGTCAGGTTTGACTTGAAATGTCTAATTTCCAAGGGCATGCATTCAGTGAGTTCAAGGCTTTGAATTTCATGACGAGCGCCAGGAAATTGGGGGGTTAGAATACCAGATTCATGCTGGCTTACTGGTGTGAATGAAAGATGTTTGAAGTAGGAGAACATTCAACAAAATTATTTTGGATCTCCTCATCTCTGCCTGAGAGAGAATGAAAGAGGAACATATGGTCGTGGTGAAGCAGCGTTGTGTGTTGTCAATAATTGAATCACTCATTTGCTCTCTGTTGCCCTAAAGGCAGCAGTGCAGAGTCAATAGGAACAACAGGAGAGGAGAGGGTTCAAGAATCAGTCCTTTCTGTACTTCTACTCTCGTACACTCCATCTCTCTCCCTATGTGCTTCTTTTACAAAAACAAACACTGTGAAGCTGACGTTGCTGCCTCATCTCTGTTCTATTTGTGTGACTGTCTACACATAAGCTGCTTTACAAAAATGAAATGGAGGCTAGGCTGTAGAGGAGTGAATGCTGCTTTTGCTCTCCACTTCCTCTCATTTCTCTTTGTGGAGACGACAGAGAAGCTGTTTCTGAATTACTTTGATCTTTTTTGACATCATTTTAGCCACCTCTGAACAAAAATAATTCAGATTGGGCTTTAATGGATTCTGAGTCTACAATGACTGTTGATTTTCACACACGGAATAAAGTGAAGTTAGGAAGTGAATACTGTGTGTGCTGTCATTAACTGCTGTTTACCAGAAAATAGGGATCAGTAGGTAGAGATAAAATCTTCAAATGAGTCTCTTTTTTAAACAGCGAATTGGTCGATAAGGATGGTAATTTTCTGTGTTCTATTTATTCTCTGAGAATTCAATGAAGACACCAAAAAAACACTTAATTTATCCTTCTGCTAAGTCTAAAACGATGAGTTTTTATCGTCAGGCTGAGTTCTTGTAAGTGTTTCTTAAATATAATGCTAGAGCATATCAACTACAAGACGTTTAAAAACAACAAAAGCATGAAGACAGGCAGAGAGGATTTAGAAGCTGATGAGTTCATGGCTGTTGTATCGGTTTTATTCAATGTTTGGTCAGTTGGAAGCACCAAATAGATTTATACGAAATAGAAAATAACAGATTTGATTATCCATGTTCTATATTTTGCTACAGACTTTTGTTAATCACAACAAAAACATGAAAATAACATAAAAAAGCTACATTATTGCAGCAGTTGACAAATTATATTATAAATAGATGGATCAGAGAGCGTCATATCATCCTGCTTCTGGAAGAATTCCTGCTTTTGTTCATCTAAAAAATTATCTCCATCATCTGCTAAAATAAAGTGCCCAGTTTTGTTTGGAAATTACTTAACCTTCACTGAGAATGACCTTTATCATGGAATAAATGGAGTGCTGCAAACAGGATGAGGAAGTTGGAAAGCATTAAAAATGAATTGTCACACTGCTGCTGGGTTTTAATCTTGGTGCTGTTTGCAAGAGAAAAACTGTTAAATAACAACAGCTTTGTCCTTGAACATCCTGATATGTTTTTTTCTAAAACACAGTGCAAAAATCTGTAGCAGTGAAGCAGTTCTGCTTGCTGTACTGAATTTACCACAAAGTCCAAATATATTTAAGGGAAAGTTCTCTCATTGAAAATGCCCCAGTTCTCTGATAAACAAATACTGTATTCCCAAATGGTAGAAAATGTTTTCCTAGTTATCAGCTGAAGTGTGTCGTGAGACTTGTAAGTTACCAGGTAGGCACCTAAGTGCTCTCTCTGTGCTGTCTGGGTCCATCCACAGTAATATTTTCCCTTTCCCACTTTTACACCAAGCATCAGCTTCACTTAAGCATTTACCGGCTCTAAAAAGAATTTTCCAATAGCAAAGAGATAACCATTTTTTTCCCTAAAATTATAAACCCTACTTCTTTGAAAAGGCTGACACATCTTTTGTGATTAAAGCCTTGTTTTGTGGGGTAATTCCCCCATTTTGTGGCTGCTTTATAATAACATCCTGGTTATGTACACTGAAGCATCACAAGTAGCACTTCTTTTGTCTGTCAAAGCAAAGTCTTCTACCATGGCAACCAGGTCTCAGCTTCCTGTTTATACCTTCACATATTATCCTAGCAAATGTGAGCAGCCATTTGCTATGTGTTTCCTGGTTTGTTATAGAATAAGATCATTTCTGAACTTGATGTTTCAAATTTCCTCTTGAAAATGAATCTGTATTAGTGCATGTGTAGCCCATGTTTTTTGTTCCCTGTCCTCTACCAGCATCTCTGTGTCTAATACGTACCATCCCTTCTCTATCCATCACCTACCTCTCTGTCATGCAGACTTGTGAAAGCTTGGTTGGAATGTGCTGCATCCACGACCATGCTTCTCTTCTTCCCTTCCTCATTCCCTCCCTGTGCCTCTGTGCATGCAGGTGGTATTCTAGAAAGGTCTGTATTTAGCGAGGGAATAACATTTCAGAGGTGAGGCCTCTCAGGGACTGCCCACAGACAGTCAGTTAAATAGACTTACCTCTCCTACGTTCACTCATGACCCCATCCTGTTAATGTCTGCTCTTGTATGCTTGGCACAAGACCACAAATATACCAACCTACACACTTGTTGGAAGGATTTGACTTAGATTTTCCGACTCAAAATCACATGAAACACCAATTTATTTTATTTTTCCTGTCTGTGCATGCACCAAACCCTTGTCCCCGCACAGATGCCCGTACACACTTGCAAGTTAAGTTAAGTGTGTGCAGGCACATGACGCGTTAAGGACAGAGAGACACTGTTTAGGATGTGTTTTTTTCTTCATGGAATAATCCAAATAGTTTTTTGCATTCCACTCCTGCAACTGATTACAACCATTTTTCAGTAGATACAATAACATCGCTCTGCCCTGCATTATATTTGGGCGCCATCACACTCCAAACAACCCTATGAGGAATGATTTTATCACAGCCCAGGCCAGAGGAATGAGGAAATCCCCCTGAGTGTTTAGTCTCCAAGCTTTGCCTTGGCTTTGTAGTTAACCTTTACCCAGTTGTACTTTAAAACAGCATGGCATGCAAGTGTGTTGACTCTAGATAAGAGCAAGCAACTTGAATTTATTGTATTTCAGAGGAACAGTTACATTAAACCTTCTCTTGGTTCACCTTTCAAATAATACTTAAATTGTTGAGGAGCTGGAGAGCTAGTCCTCCTGGAGTAGTGTTCCTGAACTGTACAGTTCACAATGAATTCCATTGTTGATTGCTGAGTTGCTACTAGTTACTGTTGAAGTACAGTTAACTATTTCTCCTGAAAGATCCTGGCATTCTCACAGCATTTAACTGATTTAAATTGGACCATGTTCTTCGGAATTATTTTTTCATGTTTGAGGCTCTGTCCTGTTTTAGAGCTTGAACATCAGTTTGTAGCAAAGTGAAAGACCAACCACTGCGATACATCTGGCAGTGTGTCTCCCTCCCAAAGTTGGCTGGCCTCTTTTTCTACTGCTTTCTTATTTTCTCTTTTCCTTTTTTTGTGCCTTCCTCCTTTTTTTTAAATTTTTCTCCATTTTCCTTGAGTCCTTTTCTCTTGCAAAGGGACCAGCATTTTCCCACAGAGCACTGCACTGAAGGCTGAGCCACATGGGGGGGAGGGGGGGNNNNAAGGGGGATCTGACTTCCTGGCTGCCAATTCAGGGTCTGTCAGTATGAGGAAAATCAGGGAAGACAGATTGGATAATGACAGAAAAACTCTATTCTACGGACTGAGTTTAGCTAGAGTAGGGCCTAAATATCCTCATAACAAGCTACCTTTTTCTCTCTCTTTATTTTTAAATGTTAAAGTTTTGTTCCTGCTCTGTCACATTCCAGCTTATTACGCAACACCACCAGCAAACTTTAAGCTATATATGGATTCATGGAGCAAGGAGATTTTAAATAAAACTACCAGCAAGCAGCTGCTATTATTGTACCTTTGGGTATTATCTTTATATAGGCTGTGCTCTACAAGGGGGATTAATCAGCTTAACATTAAAATATCTTCTTTCTTTTTTTTTTTTTTTAAGTAATTTAATTAGTAGATTTATCCAAAAGAGCTTCCAAATCTTTTCACAATAATGCTTGAGCATGACTTCATCTCAGTGCAATGTTCCACGATCTTACCACACTGGTGTAAGGGCAGGCTTGTCCTAAATAACAGCTCTGTCTTTTTAAAAAGGGATGTGGATTGGGGTGTGTTAGTAGCAACAGACATCCTTAGGGAGCGGTGTGGTGTAACTCAGAGGGCAGAGGCTTCAGCCATATTCCCATAGACTCAAAAATAGTCAGGAAAAAGCCTAGACCCGCCGTAAGGAATGTGAGCCAAATCCAAGCGATGTGTTTTTAGGGCGAGGAGAGGTACTGCTGGACAATGTTTCACATATTCGGTAGATCGTAAGTAAACTTGATTTTTAAGTGTTTATTCGTGGCTGTGCTAATTGCTGTGGATGGTTACTGCACAGCTGCGCTCTGTGGTTTTTGGAAACTTCTGTTTCTGCATCAACCCACTGTACACTCAGGACTGTGGTTGCATTTAGTAAGTTTTTGTTACATTAATGTCATAAAGTAGAGTTATGAATGTAAAGAAAGGGAACAGCTAAGGCCAGGAGGAAAAGGGAACAGCTAAAGAGTTGAATGAAGACGTTAGAGAAAAACAAAAACATGTTCAGGCTTGAAGATGAGAAGTATTCAGTGCCAGAAGCAAATCTTGCCTTGAGAGTACAAATAAGACCTCAGCATGCACAGCAAATTAGAAGTTATCTGCTAAAACATTATCTAACTCTTACATTTATAAAAATGAAACCATGAAAGCAGGAAGGAAGTGGGGGAAAATATATTTGTGGAAAATGCTGGCTTGGTATTGTTCTCACTACCACTTTATTTATTTATTTATTTTTTTTGCCTTGTTGCATGGGAAGCAAGTATGCCCTCTTATCCTCTATGTGAACTTGCGTGCTTGCCTGTTTCTTTGTCCAGTGCCACAGGGATGTTTGAATATTCAGGTCAAGAAGTCAGAAACACCCAACCTCATCTCCACTACTCCTGCAATGTTATCGGCTCTGCAGGAGTTATGCAAGAGTTCACAAAAGGCTTCTTCGCTTGTAAATAATTAGTTTTTAGTCTTTTCTTGTGCCAACAAATGGAATGAGAGTCATGTATTTTGGGTGTGCGGGCTTCTGCCAATCAAACCTACATCAGGGAATACAATGATAACTTCTAAACATATATATATACAGATTATCACATGAGCACAGATGCACACACCATTTCCATGACCTTGGCATGCTTTAAGTGTTTTCAGCCTCATGGTTCAGGCTGAGTCATACCCACTGATATGAGACTCTTACTCCTAATAGTCTTATCATTATTGCTGCTGTTGGGGATTGTTCTGGGAAGTATATTTTTATTTCCACAGTTGAAAGGATTAGATATTGAATCAATAAAGACTAATGAGGAAAATGGAAGAAATGCTAAACTCAAAGTGAAAATTGTGTATGTATACATGATAACTGGTAATAGCATTTTATATTTTACCACATTAACATGTAATACTTTCGTTTTCTTCTGCATTCACCCTGTAGTTCCTCAGGGTTTTACAGTGAGGACTACAGAATGACCCAAAGCCAGAGAAGCCGGTTAACTGGACAGTCAGTGGCCCAATTAATTCAACACTTCCACTATCCAGGCAGCCATTGTAAAGACCTCTGGGAGGTGCAGAACTGATGTGGTCCACTTTCTTGGTCTTAGTGAGGACTTGAGCAGCAGAGTTCTGAATAAGCTGCAGTTGTCTAATTGATTTTTTAGGTAGACCTGTAATAACACTGTTACAATAATTACAAGCCGACTAAAGATGAAAGCATGGACTAGTCTTTCTAGGTCCTTCTGTGACATCAGATCTTTTACCCTTGATATATTCTTAAGGTGATAGTAGGCTGACTGTAATTCCCTTGATGTGTTTCTCAAAGTTAAGGTCTAAGTCCATCAATACACCCAGATTTCTGGCCTGGTTGGTGGTTTTTAGGTGTATAGACTGAAGCTCTGTGGTGACCTTGAATCGTTTCTCTTTGGCTCCAAAGATAATCACCTCAGTTTTGTTTTTGTTTAACTGAAGAAAGTTCAGGCACATCCAGTCATTAATCTCCTCAATGCATTTACCAAGAGCCTCTACGGGGCCTTTGTCTTCTGGTGACATTGTAATATATATCTGTGTGTCATCTGCGTAGATATGGTATCTAATTTTAAACAGAGGAGACCCCAGGATGGAACATCTGAGCAGACAAGAATTACATGTAGATGGAACTCCACATGTAATTCTTTTCTGCTCAGATGTAAAGCTACCTTTTGGCACAAAGTACTTTCTGTTCTCTAAATAAGATTTAAACCAGTGCAGTGCAGTGCTAGAGAGGCCCACCCAGTTCTCCAGTCGTTTGAGTAATATATTCTGCTCAATTGTATCAAATACAGCACTGAGTTCCAATAAGACTAAAGGCCATTACACACCTACTCTGAACATTTCGTCCGATGAATTCGCACGGCAATATTTTTTATCGAATCAATGAGACGTTAATGGAAACATTCAGTCACGAATTTCCATTAGACGATTTTGCGAGATTAATTTTTTCAAACTGAGGTTGATTTTTCTTAATATTCGCATCCAACAGATACACAATCGACCAATCAGACGATGTATTAATAGCGTCACTAGAGCCGGTGTTGCGAGCTATGCAAGTGTCACTTCTCACTGCTGCTTTTTTCAAACTTTGTATCACCGTAGCTGAGCGTCTTATTACATTTGTCTCACAACACCCGTGTTTGTTCGACAAGCGAGACAAGAATTACCGCGACCATGATCACAAAGACAATGTGTGGCAAACAATTGCCAAGGAGTAGAATTATGAAGATCCGAAAGTCGATCCTGAAGCGGTCATGGTACAGCTTCAGCTCCTGGACTAAACAACTAACCTCCCCAAGCTCCCCTCTCTTCTGAAGGATAGGATGTGCCCCGATGTATTTTTTTTTTGGCAGCATCAGCACAATATTGTCGTTGCCTGATGTGGAGTCCGTGTTTGTTTTTCCCACTTTCCGAATATGTTTTAGAATCTTCATTATTTATTTGCAATTTCGTATCGGATTATTGAAATAAAACAAATATTACTGATCATGTCTTCACTAAAAACCCAAACTCCCTGAAACAGATAAAGATATCTGGTGGCAATGCAAACCTGTAACCATATCATGGGCTGATTCTATTGCATGACAACCCATGATGCAAAGCCACAATACCTTTCTACCTCCTTATAAGTGTTTCTGAAACATGCAATATTTGTCCAGTATATTTTATGATTTCATTTACTGAATACTTAAACATGTTATTATGTGCAAATGAAAATATCAACATGCAATACTTCTGGAAACCTTGTAGTCTAGTAATGACTAACGACAATGTTACACATTCTGGTTTGAGTTGATATTCAGAGCTTTATGAATAATCATCTTAAATATCCTGATATCAGCGTTAACGTTGTCGTACTGAGTAGGCTGTAAATTTTGTGCCATTCATTTGAAGTAATAGTTAAATATGTTCGCATTCGTAATAGTCGTAATACACTTTGCGTAATAGTCATTTTTCCCATCTGTAATAGGAAAGTCAGCACATTTAAATAATGCTGAATATACATGATAAGCAAATACATTCATGTAGTCAAAGCAAAAATCGGCTATGTAAGCAAAGTACAGTAATACCACTAATGTGTCCAGTACCCTGCTAGTCCAATGAAATTCATTAATAAATAAATGCTGTATAGAATGTTGACTATTTGCTAGGCAGTCCGTACACACACACACACACACACACTCACACACTCTATATATATATATATATATATGTAGTTTGGTTTTTTTTTCAAGTCATTTTAGCCAATGCAGGGAGAAACCATGTTTTATCTGTCACTTACTGTCTTTATATGGGTGTTTTTGTGGCTCAGGATGCACTGTGTCTCTGAATATGTGTGGGTGAGATGAAGAGTGTTCCACAAGCTTGCATGACAAAAAAACAAATATTGCATTCTCATATTGATTATAATCAGCCACCATGATGTTTTTGAGTTCCCTCTTGACAAAATGCATTTTTTTAATCAATACAGTAGCCATAATGCAGCAGCAGTCATTTATTTGACATGTGGCGTCTGACCTATAAGCTCTGGCTTATAGAATTGGGTTTTTTTTTTCTTTGTTTTTCCTTATTTGGATTTCATCATCCCTGCTACAATTACTGAGTACAGCTCTGAACAAACTTTAGATGCAACAGATGAAGCCTTGACAGTCTTAAACAAAAGTGGATTAGAGTAATAATGTGTGAGAGAAATGTCTCCCACATGTCCAGCATTGCTTGATGAAATCACCACATTTTTCTAAGAGCCAGCAGTCCTCGCAGATCATCACTGGTAATCGATGTGGTGTGTTTTGCAGTTGGCTAGTTTCATCTTCCGCATCCAGTCATTGCATTTGCAGCAAGCTGTTTCGTTCTCTTTCAATCAGCACAGGACCTCGGAGCCAAACCCCAGCCTCCCCACACCAGACCAGCTCCTCGGTGCTGCGTATTGGTCTCCTGTAGTGAGCGTCCTAGCAGATGTTCTACTGAATTACCTCGTGGCCTAGCAGGGAAGCTGTAATCAAGCTGTGCACATGTGTGTATGTGTATTACCAGACAGCCCTGGCTCAGCAGCAGTGTTAGTACTCCCAACAGTTGTTTTCCAACCACCTGATCTCAGTTACCAGCCAGCCTTTCCCAAATGTAGCGTGTCTGCCAGAAGTCTGAGTCAAGGATCCCTATAGACTCCTAAAACAGGCCTGCAGGGGCTGATCATTTTGGATCTTTTTCTGTGTATGTATTTGTTTCTTCTGTGGGGGAAGAGTGTGCATGTTTTTGTATGCTTCTCATTCTCGCCTTTAAAAGCTTCCTTCCTCCTTGTAAATGAAAGGCCGCCTTTGTGCAGAGCTACTCTTTCTATACCATCAACACCTAAGTGTTCTTCCCTCTATAGATCCAACTTGCTCTTATTTTCTTCCCCAAAGTAGTTACACCATGGTTTTAGTGCTTTAAGCCCTCTTGTTTGGAGCAGTGGTGCCTGAGGTTGTGTCTTTTTTTCCTCATCCCAGTATAATCTCTCTTTTGTCTTGAGTACAATAAACCACTGGTTGTGTAAAAACCTTAAGAAGCACTAATGCACTGGACATGCACCAACATGCAAGTTACCCATTTGTTTAAACTTACATTTATTCTTTTTTTTTTTTTTTTTCCTTTCTTTCACTACTATTGCCGCTGTCAAATACAAACGGTGCAGCCAATCAGGATTCACTGTGGTCATGCATGAATGAGCAGAAAAAAATCTTTTGATTAAGATCTTCAGCCTGAATGTGATATGTGAAGATGGGTAAGTGGTAGAGGCAGCGGAAGGTGGACTGTCGTTTTTGCTGCTGCATATTCAGCTCATTATAGCTGCTGCCTCTACTTCTGTCTTCATCTCAAGAGATCGCTCTTCATTCAGAGAGCTTTGCTCTGGTGTTCTGTTGACCGGATCCTCTGGCTGGCTTGACTGGTCTCCAAAGCCCTCAGCCACATGTCAGTGCAGCTCAGACATCCACCGTTCTGCACTGGCAGAATCTGACAGGACCCCCTTTGCCTTCTTTCCTTTGGCTCACCTTGAATCCTATTGTTTCGGACTCTTGCTATGGGCCAGACATTTTCCTTTGTTGTCCATATTCTCCTGCTGCCCATCACCCGACTGTTGACATGGCAGCTGACAGATGGCAGATTGATCATAAGCTCATACGTGTTCATGTGTTTACTTAAAGCTAAAATCTCAAACCACTGTTGGGCAGGATGTGAGACCAAGACTTAAATCTGTTAAAAGAACATCCTGACGCAGACTGCAGTGAGATGTTTAACTTCCTCTCTGAGCACATGTTGTCTAATTAGTCACACCAAGCACTGAAAAAGACGAAGCACATCTGCTTAAACCAAATGAGCGATCAGCCTCGTGACATAGTTTGCAATCAGTGTGACAGACACTCCGTCTCATCACAGCTTTTGCTCCTTTCCAATGAGTCAGTGCCAAAGCTTTGGGAATAATGGACAGTTGATTGTGTGAGGCTCGTTGCATGAATAATGGCTCATTTGTCCACTTGCTTCTCTCTGCAGTGCATGTGTTTCATAGTCAAGCTTGAACAATTGTCTGTTTGTGTACAGTATGTGTTGTTTCTTATGTTAAATGTGATGCTTTTTTTGTGCATCTCTGGACTCAGGTGCTTGTTGGTTCTGCTGAATGACTGAAACTTTTTGGTTGATTACAGGCAAGAGGCTAAGCTAGCTTTAGAAGGAAGCTAAACCGTAAATATGATGAAAACTTTAGGGAGTTGTGATTTTGCCTTAAGCATGCTTTTACAGAAATCTTGCCTAGCCTCTGTGCTGCAGTTCTTTACTGCTTATGAGATTTGATATTATGTGCTGCCAAACTCACAGGCAGTTCTAGCAAATAAAACAAATTAAAATTATGAAAAAGATTAAAGCACAATGCATCAAATATTGAAACTGGGATGCTTTTTAGTTTTCAAATGTGCATCTACTTGAGGTTTGGACCTCAAGTAGATGGAGAGGAGTTCAAGAACTCTAAAATATATTATCAAATGAATAAAATGTTCTTAATATTGTCTCTCTATGTTACTGTAAAATTGCAAAGACTTTAAAGATTCCATAATGAGCATGCAAAAAGCTGTTAGTAATATGTTATAGGGGTGCATGAATGCACTTGGCATGTATAGCTTGCACATTTGTAAAAGCACCAATAATGCTGAATGATGTATGATGATGTCCTTACCCATTTTTTTAGTTAGAAAATTATTAGAACATGTTTCAACGTGGTGTTGAAATGATAAACATAATTTCAGCTTTTTAAACATACTCACATATATAATCCAACACGCAATAGTCTATGCAGCTTTCATTCTAGTCAGAATCTTACAGTGTAAAATGGCTGGCAACCTAATTGGCATCCACGTGTCACTCTGAAGCTGCAGAGTGACACGTGGTCACTCTAGGATATGACCTGGTCAACCATAGGTCATAAAAACGAAACAATGCCAATCTAATGGCCAATGTGTGTCTACTCAATTTTCCAGAAAAAAAAAATTTCAGATATAAAATATTGCACACTGATGATAAATTGGAACAAGCAGAAACTAAACATTTTACAGCATCTTTATCCTTAAACCATTTGGATAGGTGACTTTGAAAGCTCTGATTTTATGTAGCTTTTCTGGTTTATGTAGCTTTTATGGCAACGTGAGCTTAATGCCAACTTAAATTGTCTTCATATATCTTTGACCTGCTGATATGCAGGCGTTAAGTACAGATTTTTATTAAGAAATAATTTCTCTACTAGTGTGTACAAGAAAAGAATATTGATTGTCCTAAATAATGGAATAGTAGCCAAACAAACAGCTCTGTCAACTCTGTCCAGGGCAATATCCACAATAAACACTGGGAATTGGACGACTCAACATCAGGCTCCTTAATTGGACCCTCAGCAAACCATGAGAAAATATTTGTTGTTACACATGATTCATTTGGCTTGTTTTTTTATTATCAGCAAGACAACACAAAGAGGCTGTTACTTAGTCTGTGAATATTAGTGCCACTTCACATACTTTGCAATGTGCTGATGCGGTGCATGATAAATTGAAACAGTAGCTGAGTATGTACACTTTGCAATGCTGTGTTATTTGGAGTCGCACTACATTAATTCAGCCTATCCTGAACGATCAGTACAAACATGCTCTCTTGTGGTACAGTCAGCTAGCCAGCAAGAAGCCTAAGTGCACTGATGCCTGTACATGCCCTGTGTTTTAGACTATATTATATCCCAGACTACCACATAAGCTCTTTTTGCAGGATGCAGAGACAAAGAGTGGAGCCCAGACACACTCACGACCCATTACTCGCCCCTGTGCTCATTCCTAACTGAGTTTTTATCGAACCTGAGCAAAGTATAGTCTGTCTACTTTGCAAACTCTGCTGATGGGATGAGGCCTGATGCAGTGAAATAAATTTCTAAAAAATGATTTGTGCATCTTCATCAGCACTCAGGTGTTTGGGAAAATGTAAATATCAAGAGAATTCAGCAGCACTGATGTATTGGAAGAATAATCACTTGATTCCAAGTTGCTGTCACAAATTGCAGTCATCCTTCATCACTTTGGGTTGCTATCATCAAGATAACAAAATTATATCAGCTTCACTATATACACCTTCTTCAGGGTGAAAGATTTCAGGAAATAAATGAAAAAAATTTTTTTGACAACATAGAAGATTACAAAATCCTCTTAGATTTCAGATCTTTAGCAAGCTAGTCTACTCTTTAGAGCTCATTTTTGTGCTCTGCTGCAGTGTGTAAGCTTACACTGCCAGGTTTGGGCTTTTTCACAGCAAAGTGGTAGGTTTACAGTTTATGCATAATTTTCTATACTCATATAATCCAATTTATGTGTCTGGGGGGCTGAAGTATATCCCAAATTCTGTCATTGTACACCCTGCAGATCACCAGGCATTCATGTTTTTATTATGTTAAGTATTTTGTACTTCTTTGTTTTGTGCGTGTACAGCAGTCAAAAATCTACTTTCTGACTTATCTGTTAATTATGCGTCATTTATAAGTTCCCACCTCCACTTGTAAGAATGCAAACTTGTTCCCCTCAAGGTCAAGTGAAGCCATAATTTCTGCAATGTCATTTGGTCTGAAACTGAATGCAAATGACCTTACACATTAACATTAAAGCTGGATTTAAGTGGGTGTTTCTTGTACATTTTTTATTTGTTTGTTTTTTTGTTAAAAAATCTTATGAGTCTTGTTGATGATGCCAAAACCAATAGAAATAAGGAAAATATGCATTTTTTCATCTGCAAAGTATGTCAATACTTTCTTACTTTTTCACCATTTGTATATTGTACAACTACTTTAAACTGTTTCAAAAGTTATAAAGCAAAGGAATAAATTGTTTTTTGATGTTTTGTTCTACTTGATTTTATAATTTTATTTTACTGGTTTATTAGGAAAGAAAAGCAGTAATAATCACAGAAAAAAACTGTTTTTAAAATTTATTTTTGCAGCTACTACAACTTGCCTGCATCTTCTTCTTCTGCTGTTGAAGAATTATTCATGCTATGTTGCTACTTGCTGTTGCCAGAATGTCATTTACACATATTTATAGACTTAACGCAAACATCTCATGGATCTATGCATTCAAGCAGAAGGTGATGATGCACATCAAACAGCGCTCCATCCAAGGTTTGTTCTTTTGTCTTGAATTTTCTGCTGTGAGTACAGAAGCCATGATATCTGAGCTCCCAGAGTCTTGTGTATCACCTTCATAGCATCTGAAATATGTAGATGGCCAGAATAAAGCCCAGGAGGAGAGACTGACTGGTGGTGAAAGAGATAAACAAGATAGTGAAACAAGCAGAGAGCTGAGAGGAAGGACGCACCAAACAGAAGCTATTCTTTCCAACCTCAGGTGAACACTAAATTAGAGACAGACATACAGCAGGAGGGGAATAGAACATTGTAAGTTTTTCAAGGACAAAAATGCCTGTCTGCTGAGGATGTATGATGTTGGGGGAAGGGGAGCAAACAGCAGAAAAATGAGGAGATGAAGTCAACAGGCCCTGCTTGTAATGCTAGCTGTCATTTGCAGAGGTTGACTTTTGATAGTGTCAAAATTGGGGATATAGCTTGTAACTAACAGGATTCACATGTCAGGTACTCTTTTATTATCATTACCACAAAGTGGGATGTGAATAATAGGCTTTAAATTACACATTGCTGTACAGTGTAATACAATACCATAGAAATGATAGGCAGCATTATTATTCATCAATTCACACTCGCAGCCTCCCACCACTTTCACTGGCGCTAATGTTCCTGTAATATAATACACTGAGAAGAAAAGAAAATCCTAATGTACAAGTGAAATATTCCTCTTTCTGCAGCAATTTTCTCTCAATATAACGCTGAACGCCCGTGATTATTGCTCATAAATATAAGAAACGTGAGGGCTGACTGTTAATTAAAATGTTTAGCTGCTTTTTAGCTCTGACAGATGGTTTGCTTCATTCGATGTCTTTTTTAAAATGTAGATTCCTCCTTGTGGAACCTTTGGGACTACAGTTTACACATAAATTTCCCATCCTTTCCTGTTCTTAATAGCACATCCCCTTCCTTTCCACTCATTTGACTTGCTGTCTGTTCTGCCCAGTACCCAGTCAGCCAATCACAAAGCAGAAGTAGGTGCAAATACATTTCCTCTGCAGCTGTGCTGAGGAATTGTCTGGTTCTCTTGAAACTGTTCAAATTGAGGGATGTCCTTAAGGTTTGCACCTGTCTCCTTTTATGTCAGACTTTGTATATGTTTTTGTGTTTGTGTGTATTTGTGATTTGTTAGAGGCTAAAGGGAGAGTTCAGGTCATTATCTACTTTACATTGAGCTGAGGATTTGACAACAAAGCTGGCAAACTGTACAAAGGGCTTCATGCGGTTGCTAATCTGTCATTACGTTTGCTGGATTTTTCCTGGAATGCTCTTCCGCCAGCCCACAGAAAAGATGTGCACACACACACAGGCTCACACACAGACATGGGATTAGTGTGTAATATGTCCATAGAGGGCACTGTTAAAAGAAGGTTCTCACTCATTACACTAGGAATTGACCCTTTGTCCTCATCTTTCTGCCATCGCTGAGTTGCATGGCTTATCTGCTGCTGCCTACATCCCCCACAAGAATATTGAGAATTTGTTCGTCTTTTTACTGACTGGAACATGGCTGAGGTTAGTGGTTAATGGGATTAGTGTAAAATGGCAAATAACAGGTAACTGCTGAATGTTAAGAAAGCAAGATCTTGCTAGAGCTGGTCAAAAGTTTTGCAGAATAATGTGGATTGCTGGCACAGATACAGACCATGCATTTTCTCTTTTCTAGTGACATTCACTCACTCCAACTTGTTCAGAAACTCAGAAAGTAGGACAACATCAAACGGCAAGCAGCAAAGCGCTCTTTACTTTGTCTCCTAATCTTCTTTGGCAACAAAATGACAAAAAATTGAGCCCTGCGGCTGTTTTTGTCAGAGGATTGAACAATTTTCAAAATGAACTCTTGAGTTCTTATCATATGATATAGAAGATTTAACATTTACTTGGCCTGCAAAACTCAGGGCATGTAGAAATCTCAGGATTTTCAGTTTCTCCTGCAGTCCCCCCTACCTCTACCACAGTTAATCACCCATTATTTTTTAAATGAGGTAGACTGCAATCTCCCCCACCCAGATTACAAATGCAAGATGCATCTAAAGCCCCTTCCCAACTGTAGGAACCTTGTGCAGTTCCGATAACCTTTTCAGGAACCAGGCCGTTTTTTCGCGCATTCCGACATATTATAACTAGGGCTAAAGACCCTCCGTTTCTATAACCATTTTAGCTCCTGCTCCGAAGCAGGGTCTTTTCGTGGTTCCTTCGGAACCCTCATGAAGGAAGTGTTTGGTCATCCATTGCTACGCCCCTTACCCGGAGTTCTGGTTATTTACTTCCGCTTCTTGTGACCCTGGCATTTTTCACTGTTGCCACTGCGGTTTCAGCTACAGACAACAACGCGACAATGGACAAAGCCAGCAACAAATGGACCGACGAGGAGGTCAAATCTCTTTTGGCCATCTACACCACCCAGGACACCCTACGTCGACAGTCGACATTTTGTTTGACAAACTCTAAACTTCTCCAATAACACTTGTCAATATAGTCATGCTATACCATGTTAGAAAGCTTAGATTCTCTGTAATTGAGACCCAAAATATTTATTTTGCAGTACTCCTAAACACCAAAACACAGTTAGTAAAAGAAAGACTTTGGCTAGCACACAGCTAACGGGACTTCCTACTTGTTTTGTGGTAATGTGTATATATATTTTTATTATTAGTAGTAGTACTAGTAGTATTATAATTACTATTATTATTGTTATTACTTTTGCTATTGTTATTATTTTTATTATTATTATTAGCATATACTGTTGCTGCTACAAAGTGCCCTTTAAGTGTGTCTATTGTATTTTTATATATTCCATCTATCTATCCATCCATCCATTGTATTACTTTTCCACAGAAGGGTCCAGTGTTATAAAATATATGAAAAATGTCAAACATAGTTTGCCACAAAAGTATTTCAAGTTATGTATTTTCCCAGTATAGTCCTTATGAATGTCTGTCTGCAAACTCCTTCATATATAAAATCAAATTTGCGGTTCGACAGCTATTTCACCTTTCTGTGAACCCAGTGTTGTTGGGTACGTTTCTTTTTCCACCTTTCGGGCCAAAAGAAGAAATGTGTCCCTACTGTTTTATGTGGCATTTTTATCCCAGGACACCTGGAGATACATAACAAGCGTTCTCTGCTTGACTAGCCATGTGACCTGAAAAAGTCTGTGATGATAGGCCGGCATTCATGTCAATCACAAGTGCAGCCAATCACTGGGCGGTAAGGCAAACATTTCCGGCGGATTCTTCTTTGTTGGTGTTCGGAGGCTTTGTCTACCGGTCGGTGGACCAGGGATCGAAAATAGGAATTGAAATTTAAAAATTTGAACAATTCCGGGAGAATTGGAAAGTAAGTCCCGGTTCCAATCGATGCCCAACCCTAGTAATGGTGGGCCAGGGTCCCTGTATAGCCCTATGTTTAGTAATGGCCTTGTCCTCACAGTCTCTGCAGGCATAACTTATTGATCATGAAAGTCTTTTTTTTCCAGACTCAACAGACAGATCCCTAATAAACTCAGCTATCAGCAATGAGTGGCTGATTTTTATTACTGCCCATTTGAACAAATCAGGAAGACTTCATTTTAAGATTGCAGGGACCTCCTGCTGTTAAAACATCAACACAAAAACGTAAATCTTGCAGCAGGCAAATCACCCTCCTGAAAACCAGTAATATTGCTCCATACAGGATCCACCAGCTCTACATTTTCTCCCTCTGATAGTACCTGCCTGCAGCACCAACGAACTCAAAGTAACGTCTGTCTAAGCCTAGCAGCACCTGTCGTTGTCATCCTCCTCCTCCTCCTACTTAGTTCGCCTCATCAACTTTGTTTCTGCGTTCTTGTAGATTCTCTGATGTTTAATGAAGTTTGTTGTCTTCACACACACATCAAATTGTGCATCGTTGCTGTTTGTTTGTGGAGCTGAAATATCTCCCCTCATCACTGCGTGTCGGACTGATCACTGAGCAGTGGATAAACTGCGCTGCTGCGACGCAACACTGCGTCTTTTTCTCATTTGCCTACAGGCAGAAGAAAAAAAGAAATTGTTACAAGAAGGAAACATGCTCTCAGACAGCTGTTTCCTAACTTTATAATCTAATTAAGAAAATACAGTTAAGGAATGATGGAGTTCAGGTCTGGAAAAACAGGGGAAACCTTTAGAGAACTGCTCATAGAATTGCTTGATAGGCAACCAAATTAAAACTTTACCAAATGATAGATGCCTTTTAGATGCCTTTCCTATTTGGAGGAGTAGACTGATGTTGTATTGGGCTTGTGTGACACCAACATTTCAGTGGTGGCGGCACAAAAAATTCACTTGTTTTTAAAGCAAAAAATTGAAATTGAAATATTTAAAACAGAATTTATTTTATTATACTTTATAATCCCAAGCTGGGAAATTCTTTTCTGCTTTTAACCCATCCTTGTTGCTAGGAGCAGTGGGTTGCCAGATTCTGGCACCCGGGGAGCAGCTTGGGGGTTAAGGGCCTTGCTCAGGGATCCACAAATTCATAGGCTACCACTCCCCTTACACGCACGCTCACTCAAGCTATGCTCAAATATCCACATTAGATGAACTTGAGAGATGCAGCTGAAGATTTTGCCATGGCCCACACACACACCTGAACATTTTAACTGCTAATGTCACAAACTGAAAGCCTTTTGCTGAAATGATAAATGGGGGTCCTCCATCAAGGGCTAAAAGACCCTTACATGCTACCAAAAAAAAGTATTTGCAAGGTAATATGAGCCTAAACACATATGGGTTGCACAACTTTTTGCTTTAGGACCTTTTTTCTTATGTTGTAATTGATAGAAATGTATGAAAAAAAATAAAAGCATCCATTCCTAGATGTTTAAAGTTGTAAATGAGAAGTTGCAAACCACCCATTAGCAAGTGAACTTGGACGTGGGCGCATGAACGTGTTGATATACAATAATGTGCAAGCTTGTCATGTTGACAGCTTGCCGACTTTGAGGCAAGTGGCTTGTCTTCGTCATCCTCACACTCCCTGTCTTCACACTCAACACAAACGCTTGCTGATATGCGCAGTACATATGTTCCATTTCCTTCACGTCCTCAGCTCAGATTCTAAATAGTGACTCAGTCTTTATCTCTTCTTCCTCTCCTCTGTTAGATCTCATCTGATGCCAAGGTTGAAGGAGTCTCGCTCCCATGAATCATTGCTCAGCCCCAGTAGCGCCGTGGAAGCCCTGGACTTAAGTATGGAGGACGAAGTTATCATTAAACCTGTGCACAGCAGCATCCTTGGGCAGGACTACTGCTTTGAGGTGAGGGGGCCACAAATATGTCCATACATAAGCATACATATGGTGTTGTTAAAGCTCTAAATTTGATAACCAAATAGTTGCATTTACATTGTCACTATTTCACATTTTTACCAATACCAGACCAAAGACAAGAATCCATCATCCAATTTTTAGCATCTATTAGTTCATTTGTTTAGTTTTGCTGCCTGCAATTTTACTCTTCTTGCTTTACAAGCCTTATAACTGTTTTTTAAAGTCACAGCAGGCAACTGCTTCAAAATCCACTGTATGCTAGCTGCTAATGAGCCAGATTTTATGCCCAGCAGACATAAGGGGAGAATCAACATCAAACCTTTTTTGAGCACTAACCAACACGTTCATCAAAACAACTAAAGAGGGTGATAATATGTAAGCTAAAGATTTAAACTTCTAGTAATTTTAATGAGATTGTTTCTGGTTTCTGGGTTGAGGGTAGTTTTTTTTACATTTTATTTACAAAACATTCTAACTGACTTTCTCTTCAAAGAAATTAAAATCAGTTTTCATTAAGTTGTTAGCAGTCACTCCCTTAAGTCTGCAAAATTGAAGAACTGGAACTTAGGTTGCTTATGATATTTCTGGTTGTTCTTTGGTATTATTGACTCAATATTAACTTTTAATGACTTCAGTTTATATACATGGAAGTATATGTGAAAGTACAAGAAAAATAAAAAGAAAAAACATGTTTTTACAAAAAGTTGTTGAGAGCAGAAATCTGATCATTTATTCAGTCTTACCTTTAAAGTTACCCTGAAATGCCCAACAGAGTGCTGTTTGCCTCTAGCTGTTTGCTCATTACCTGTAAAACAAGCTGCCTCTAAGTAAAAAGCCCAGTTTGATTCGATCAGTTTATTTTTGTGGTGTGATTGGGTACCATCCACCATTTTGTAAGAGCACCATGTTAATGGTGTACATCCACAGTATAGTATGAATCATCAACATCTTTAAGATCATTAAGAAAATAACAAAACTTTGTCTTTTTAACTTTATTGAGCTAGACTTACTGGTATAGCTGACATAATTTGCAAAACAGAATACTTATTTTGATTTAACATGGACTTTAAAGCAGTATCCAGCTCTTTATCCTGTCTTATCCCTCTGTTTATTGTAAAATAATTCACCACACTGTCAAATACTCTTTTTTTAACAATGCTGAATCATCCTTAGTCTGCTTGTATCCTCTTTTGTTTGTGTATCTTTCACTTTGCTGTCACTTTTGCTTCTGAACTAAATTTAGTAAAACCTTTTTTCTCATGTCAGTGCATGAGGTTTGATCATTGAAGCATTTGTTTTTCTTCTGTCATGCGGTAGGTCACTACCTCCACAGGAAGCAAATGTTTTTCCTGCCGTTCAGCCGCAGAGAGAGACAAATGGATGGAGAATCTGAGGAGAGCGGTACAGCCCAACAAGGTATGTAAATGCACAATAGATTAGGCAGGACAAATAGTGAAGCAATCAGTGCAAATACGTTGTCCCAACTCCAAACCACACTTTGCAACACTGGTAAAGACACAGAGATGTAAGGTGTTGACACTGTGCCGTAATCAGGCTTTGCTCTCTATGCACCAAAGACCTCAAGACTTGAGGGTGCCGAGGTGGCACAGAGAAGCACTTCAGTGTGTTCCTCTGGTGCGTCAATACCATCTGTAAGCTTGACAAACACAGCTGTGGCAGGGGTTTAGGTGGCAAACACATCAAGCCAAGAAAATCATCCTAATCACATTGTATCTTCCCTGCTGCATCTGTCATTATGTAGAAAATTACTCACTAAATAGAAGTTTAAGGAGAAAGTTCCCAAACAGCAGGGTTTTTTTCAGTCTCCCTGCCTCTGCTCTGCCATTCTAATGATTTTTAGAGATGGGATGCAGATATATTGAGCAGATTTTTACATTTTGGCACTTATAAAAGTCTCTTCAGACTACCAACACTTACAGTCCTACAACTACAACAGCCTATTGTACAGTATTTGGCAAGAAATCGCTGTTAAACAAACACTCCGCTGCATCAAAACCATTTATCTAACATTAGGAGAACAAGCAAAGACAAGTTACATGACTTTGCTTAAGTTGTTGTTCCATTGTAGGAAAAGCAAATGAAGGGAAAAGGTGATAGCTTTTCTTTGTGCTAAATTATTATATAAAATAGGAAAACTGACAAAGGTATTCTCTTTCTAGGAATGTGTGAGATAGCAAATACGGTACATTTGCTTAAAAAGATGCAACATTTAGTTACTAAATTAGGGTTTGAACCACATTAACTCAATAATGAACAGACTAATATTTATGTACCAACACGGAGAAAACAGTAGAATCGCCCTGCAAGGTGCTACTGATCACATGTGATACCTCAGTGGAAATTCTGGAGTGGAGTAACAAAGATAGAAACAATAAAAGTATCGTTCTGGAAAATGTTACAGTAGATGTCACACAGAGTACAATATGGGGGTCAGACAGATACTTCTACTCACAGACAAAGCAAACTGTGTTTGATGAAACATCGTTGATATCCTGTTTGGGTGAGTCAAAAGGCTGAGCTAAGCTTTACAGTTAGTGTGTTCAGGCTGACTCAGTACATGCGGAAGGAAAGTGATTGCTTGTCATTTTTAGCATGCTGCAGGGATTGTTCCTTTAATTTAGTAAAAGATGGACCTGCAAAGCTACTCAAGCGAGATCATGTGGATTTTGTTAGTTTTTCATAAGATTGTGACACAGCTGGACAAAAATACAAAAAGGGGAATGAAACCTTTGTGATAAATGGGTGAAGAATGACTTAATAGAGATGTGGTAATGTAGCATTTCAAGACAGACATTATTTGGAAAACACTGGAAGAAAATATTTTTGCAGTGGTAACTGAGCATGTACAAGAAGTGTCCTTATATGATTCTACAAGTGATCGATCACATCACGGGATGCGGGAACAACTCTTGCGGTGTGAATATCCCAACATCATTCACGCCATTCACTCGATACTGATGAGGCATTTCAGTTTGAAGCCCCCTGAAGAACCTAGAAAGACGTTTTGATACCTTCTATTTTAGCACTTTTCTAAATCAGTTGACTTCAGCAAAAAACACCATGACCCTGTTAGGGGCTTTGTGGGAATGGAGTCTAACCCAGCTGACTCTTAGCATTTGTAGAATGCAATCAAAGACAAGATGTGAGGACATATTTGTAGAAATAAAGAAAAATATGTTTGCTCTCACTGGATATGGTAGCAGATAATAGCTGTGTTTCTGATGTGACACTTCTGCTAATTCATTCTTACCTTGTTGTTTCATGGAGGAACGTGAATAAACCTGGAAATGTTCATGAATGATATTACACTATTAATTTGTTTTGGGGGTTTTTAAACAAAGGCACAAAGAAAACCAACATTTAGTCATGATGAGTTGGTTCATGCCTTTTTGCTTTGAAATTGTGCTACTGCAATGCATTTTGGAATGGCATTATGTCATTTAGTTAGTAAAGAATGATCCATGTATCAAATTACACCATCTATTATCATGACGCTCACAGTGACAGTCCTCAAGAGTAACAATGCAGAAACCCCTTTAATGTACCACACAGGCATTAAAATGACATAAGCCACTCAATAACAGTTGATGTGTGGATGAATTTAAGGAGTTGAAACATTCATTTGCTGCATCAAACGGGGTTTTTGTCCAAGGACGTTTTCAAGCACAGTCACAGCTACTTCACACATCCAGAGGCTCTGGTGTTTCTTTTTAATAATGTTATTGTTAACTCCCCTCTTCAATGTCTAAGATAGTTTTCAAGGCCATTTAAATTAGGGACAAAAACACCAGCCCTGTTTCCTGGCAAAACCAATTGATGGCAAAATAATGGGTTAGCACTTTGTGAAAGCAAGAGCGGAAATTTGTTAGCACTTAAATTGGAAATTTAACAGGGTTCAACTGCTTCATCAAAATGTTTAAAAACCTTTCTGTGTTGTTTTTGTAATTTAAAATAGAGAAACTTTAAACTTCTGGCTGTTGGCAGACACTTTTTTTTCTGTAGTCCATTCATCAATCTTTTAATGAAGTCCTTCTAGGGAAGTCATTTTGAACATTTTCCTCATGTGTTTTTTCCCTAAGTATTTTTTTAAGGACTAAACCAAAGGCTGTTATCCTTCTGTCTGCAGGACAACAGTCGTCGGGTGGAAAACATGCTGAGGCTGTGGATCATCGAAGCCAAGGACCTGCCGGCCAAAAAGAAATACTTCTGTGAGCTTTGTCTTGATGACTCGCTGTACGCCCGCACCACCTGTAAGCTCAAGACTGACAACCTCTTTTGGGGAGAGCACTTTGAGTTCAGTAACCTGCCCGCTGTCAGGAGCATCACAGCGCACCTCTACAAAGACACAGACAAGAAGAAAAAGAAAGACAAAAACAATTACATTGGACTTGTCAACATCCCCGTCGCAACTGTCACCGGACGGCAGTTTGTTGAGAAATGGTATCCTGTCAGCACTCCCAACCCACCTAAAGGCAAAACATCAGGTCCCATGATTAGGATCAAAGCACGTTATCAGAGTATGAACATCCTTCCCATGGAGATGTACAAGGAGTTTGCAGAGTACACCACCAACAACTACATGCTGCTGTGCTTGGTGCTGGAGCCGGGAATTAGCGTCAAGAACAAGGAGGAGATGGCGTGTGCATTAGTGCACATTCTGCAGAGCACCGGCAAAGCAAAGGTTAGTGGTTACAGTTGGATTTATTCCCATCTTATTCAAGCTTGTATTCTCCACAGAAATGGTGAATATATATATATAAAAAAACATGATATCAGCCCATTATCTTGCCATGACTACACATTATAAAACCGTCCCTCTGCTGCCTGCTCATTTTGTGAACTACTGACCTCCCACAGCTGTAATACAGAACAAAGACCAGACAGACATGTGATTTCCTCTTGCTGCACCAGCCTATATTACAATTTAAACTCAAGTTAATCCCCTGCATGTATCTCCCGCAGCGCTCCACAGCATACCGATGCAGGGCCCAGCACAATATACCCACCGCTGTCTGCATCAGAGCGAGCATGGGGGAGATTATTTCACCACAGCTGTGGCTAAGCCTGCCGTGACAGTCGGACTCAAGTAATCTTTCATCCATCCAAAAAAGGCAGCGTTGTACTTCACTTTGACAGAACATTCGTCTTTGTGCAGTAAAACAATTGACCCTGAATACACAGAAACATGACAGAGAGCCATTCTACTGGCTATGAAAGAGCGGCAAACTTACTGGTTTCTGTTGCTACATATTGTTGAAGATTCAAATGCGCCATAATTTGTTCTGTGAAGATTTATTTTTACTCCTCTCAAGGTGTTTGATTATGAGCTTGTGAACTCATTATACTTGAGAAATAATCAGTTTTGCCCTCAAGGAGTTCTGAGAGACTTAATTCCAAAGTACAGAGCAAATGCAAAACAATAATAAAACAATAGCTTTTATTCAGGTGTTACATCAGGCTGCTTTCATGTCTGCAGTTTCAACATTTCCTCTCTGCATCATCAGTCTATAGCAACACTGTCCCTCAGTTTCATTTCTTGACATCACATCATCTCATCAGCAGAGCTTTGAAATCTTTGGATTTATCACGGCGTGGCAGAACGATGAATGGTTGGTGCTTAAGAAGTGATGTCTATCCACACAGTACTGCCAGTCTGCACTGATAGCTGCTAACTGATGGGGGGGGAGAAGGCAGGCTGGCCTGGGGAAGAGGTTACATCCTCATTACTTTTAATTAATCCCCTCGCTTCAAGTGAAATAAAAGACTAAAACTCACTTTTTTCTTACATGCTGTTCTTTTTTCTCTTGCTAGCTGTGCATGTGCTCTTGTTGGGATCAGAAATGTTCTTAAAATACATCTGTGTTCAAGAGGAAAGTCCTTTTAGTGCAACCTTTTGATTCTATGTCTGCAGAGAAGAATAAGGAACAGAAGCCTGTGGGCTGCTGTAAACAGGAGAATTTCTGTCAAAATTGTCACAGCTAACTGCCACAGCTTACTTCTCTGAAAAGGCTTTTTTTTATTAATAAAACCATAAAAGGGTTTAGCATATTCAGGGACTATGTCATGTCATATCAAACAGTGAATAACAACACTAACAAATCACATTTTCACAAATATTTTGAGTCCTAATAAGGATCCCATCCACTGCTGCACTTGTTTCACCTACACCATTTGCTCTTTTACATTTTAATGATCCAACTTTGGTATAGTATCTCTTAAAACAGCTACATTTTTTTAAAGTTTTCATGCAAGAATACATGAGAAATTCCTAAGAGCACAATGTTATTGTGTTTCTTTAAATATTTAACTGAGCCTTTGGTTATTTTCTTCTCTTTCTACCATTGTGCCGTCTTCCAAAACTCAAGTCACGTCTATGAGTCACTGTCTAATTCTGTCAGAACCACAGTGGAGTTTAGTAGTTCAGATGAAAAAAAAGACTAAGTGATGAAATGGCATTAGACAGTCACAGAAGAGCTCAGCGCAACCTTCAGGACACGCAGCAGGAGTCATAAATTGTGTTTAATCTGCTGTGTTCAGGTGAGAACCGTGTCTAATTGCAGCTACCTGATGCAAGCTGCATGTTGTAACAGGCATTAGTATGCAACAGTCTTCGATTTCTGTTTTTTCCTTTGTCATTTTTTATCACCCATCACTGAGTAATTACAACCCGTATATTCTGCTTTGCTGCACACTCGGTCGCTTTCTCTTCCCTCTGCCCACTTTTCTGTCTTTGTCTTCGCTCATCTCTCTTTCATGCTTCATTGCATCTCCAGGCCAAAGCTCTCTGGAGAGATGTCATTACTGATGCTGTATTGATGTCCAGGTGCAGTGGCGAGCAGAGACACACCCTGCGTCGCTTGCACAGATGCCAACTTTATATGCACGCACCCACTCAAGTCCAAGCGCAAGACATTGAAAGGCCATTGCAGGTCATTTATTCAGTTTAATGCATGAGCAAGCATGTTTCTCTGTAGTCTTAGGTGCTGCAGGAATTTGGTCAAACAGGCACATTTATTTTATTTGAACGCAAATCCAAAATGTGAGATCGGGTTCAGCTGATTTTCTTTGCTGTAAGGTCATGACATGAGGCCATGTTCTACCCTGTGGGACATGCTGTTGTAGACACTTAGCTAGACAGCACTGTTAGAAGATCTGCAAACCCAACCACAGTATTGGAATTGCCTGGAGAAGTTCACCTTTCTCTTATCAAAAATATCCACTTCTGGCTTAAATTCTCTGCATTATTGATCCAGTTTTACTCGATGCCTCAGCCCTCAGGAAGATTATGTTCTAATTTTGTTGCTGCTCCTCTTGGCTGCGACAATAGAAAGGATTTATTCTTGTAATAACTATCCAGGGAAGGGTGGTGCTCTGCTTGTTTTGCCATTTCCTGCTCCTCAAGGTAAACTACCAGTCCTGCTTAAGAGAGAGAAATATGTGAGCCTGTGCTTCCTTCAATCTGAATGGTAAACTGATGTCACCATCCAGTGCAGCAGTAACAAATAGGCATCGTCAGTCAACTGAACATAATGTGGTGTGACAAATGATTTACTTACATGCCATGAATGGTTCATGTAGTTTCGTATTCCTTTGGGTTTTTCTTTTATGTAGGAAAAAACTGAATCAATCTTCCCCTGAGAGGACTAGCAAGTATTCTTAAAACGATAGCCGCTTGTCAGTACCTTAGCCTTTAATAATAATGATATTGTATATTAGTTTTGATTGTTTCAATAGCCTGTAAGTGTTTTCATGCTGTGAAGTGGCTTCTGGAGTGACTGGAGCCATTTCTCTCTTTGTTTCACATATGGCGCAGCTGTGTTGGGGTCACCAGGCTCGTTATTGCTGTCATCTTAAAATTTACAGAGGAGGAGGTGACCCTTCTTTTAAGGATGCTAGAGGAGACAGTGTAACAATATGAAGGTGAAGTATGTTCGCGATGGAGGGAAAAAAAGGGCATCATATCCTTTAAATGCTCAATTATTCCTGCATGTTTGCTTATTGATCGTCACCTGACAGCATGGAGTGATGGAGAAGAGCTGTGAACGGATATGAAGCAATCTTGTTTCACCTTGCAGCTACATATTTTCTGGTAATGGAGCCAGACAGCAGTAGAGAAGGAAACATCTCTTTCTATAATAATCATCACACTTCTCTGTCAGCGCAGAGGTTACAATTTTCCCTCTGTGTCTGTCATTTATCACTTAATTTTTATGGCTTTAATTGACTTTAATTTGGTTTTATATGTATTGTATATTTTGACAATTTATTGGCTACATTTATCTGCAAGAATAAAAATAATCCAGATTTCATCAAGATTATTTTCACTGGTTGTAATTATCTTTTGACTGGTTAGATTTTTGTGTTCGGGATTTTAACTGTGGAAAATCACTCTGAGAGGTCTAAACAACCAGTCTGCAACTCAGTCATGTCATAATGGTTTTATCATTATGCTCATGCAAGGCTTACCATTGGATGATGGCCCAGCAAAGTCTGAGCAGTGTTATCATTGGTAGATGCATTTATGGATGGTGTAGTTAGTAAATATCATGAAAGAGCAAGAGGTTGTTTCTCTCAGAACAGATAGAGAGTTTCTGTTCTGTATGGCCTGCAGTATTAGAACCCCTCTTAAACTCAAAATGGACATATCTTGATGGTACAACAGCTTATTGTGGATGCGGTTGAAGCATTTAAAATGCAGCTTCTGTCATAGCCATACATATCTGCAGTGGCCTTTCATATATTCTAAAATCTAATTTAAGGTAGTTATAGTTTTTATTTTTAAGTCATGCAAAAAGTTTAAAACTGTAAGTAGCTTGCATCTACAGGAAGGAGTTGTAAGTTATTTATGAGAAACCACAATGCAGGTGGTGTTGACGTCTAATTTTTCCAGTCCTGTCTTTTTGAGGAAAAATTATTTTATGTATATGTTAAATATAGTCCATCCGACTAATGAATTACAATAGCAACATGCTACATGTGCACAAAAACGCAAACAATCATCCTTCTCTTAGAATTTCTGAACTATTGTCTTAAAGTGTACAACACGCTCCTATGCTGTTATAAGCCAACTACCATTATAACAGAAAAAGAAGGACATATAAGTGGACCTATGGAAACAGCCCCTAGACTTTTGTTCCACCGTTAGTTTTTGCTGACTCACCTAAATTTGTGTTTGTACTGTAACAGTCCCACAGTTTATTTTCTGCTCCCACCTACAGCAACATTAAAACCTCTCACTCCTGCAAGATTTACACTGGGTCCCACGTGAACCGTGGAATCCCAATGCAGCTCTCTTTCCATATCTTTGGCGGCTTGCTGAATCTCAGCACTAAGTCAAATTCATTTTGCAGGCCCCATTAGACCTACATGTTTTTTGTTGACCGGAGTCAGTCTTAGCAAAACCTCCTGGATTCAGTCTGCTTCTATGTAAACACATGAAGTATTTGCTAATTTTTCTTACATTATCCCAGCTTAAACTAGTTAATTAGTTAATTCTGTTTTTCTGTTTCTGATAGTGATGTCAGACTGTAAGCTCACCACTTTGGTTAGACTGGTATATCTTAACAAGTTGTAGATTTTAGTCACTCGTGGTCCATAGAGGATGACTTACATGACTTTTCTTTTATTTAGTTTGACATTTCTAGTCTTGAGAAAACACTTTTTTAGTAAATATCTCCATTACTCCCTGCTGTGAACATGCTTGGTGTGTTGGCTGCTTTCTTTAACATTAACATACATTAAGTGATGCTTAAATACAGCCTCACAGACACACAAAAATGGCAGCAGACTCATAACCTTTTGTTAAAATATATTTTCAATGAGTGCAATGGTCATGAAAAAATGTTCACTTTTGCCTAACAATTCACAGAGAAAGTAAATCCATGCACAACATGTCCACAAACATGGTGTTTTGGAGCTGTTGACACTTGCTGTGAGGCCCCCTCCGGTCAAACCTATCTTCATAACAAGCATGTGCACCAGCAGCTAAATCAGGACTTTTCGAGGCCGTCCTTTTTTTGTGGGCAATGAGAAATCTCTGCACTTTCGGGCAGAGCCACCTCCATTTGCATTAGGCCTCCAGCCTTCTCCGTCAACCCAATGTGACCCTAGCAGGAAGTGCCGCAGGCTATAATGCTGTAATCGTAGCCACCGATCTCCAGAGAGAGAGACCAGGGAAGGCACAGGATGATGGAAAGATGAGGAGGGTGAGGGACAGAGTGCATGGAATTGTTACAGTTTTCTACCCACAAATATCTCCTTAGTTCTTTGCCACTGGTTAGAAAAACAGACGCATCGATCAGTTAAATTGTCAAAGCTATCACCTTCTCCCTTCCATTTAATTCTTTCCTATCAGCCCTGAAAATATTGACCTCCAACTTGTCATTTAGATGGTTTAGTGTTTACTTGTAGCTTTAAACCCGAAACATTAACAAGTCATTTCTGGTTTAGGTCTTTTACAATAAGTCCCAGTAGTTGCACAGTCATCCCCCAATGATTATGTTTTTACCCTTTTATAAATATAAACTGGCCAAAATGGTGATCTTTATTCACTCTTCTGGATTTCAATGAAAGAAAGAAAAGTAAGGGTGGCCATAAAGACATTTCAGCGTTTTGTTTCACTTCACACAAGTGAAGTCATAAACATTTAGCTATTACATACTGTTCATCATTTTACATTTAACATATCAAAGTGCATTGATTCCACACTGAGGTGAGATAAATCTATCTTTCTGTATAATATGTTCACATATTCTCCAGATGCAGGCAGTGCTCCAGCTCTAAAATAATTCTTTAAGGTATTTTATAGCTCTCACTTTTGTTTTGTTTTTTGCTATATATTGCCACAGAAACGCAAACATCTTTTATTTTATTTTATTCACAGGAGCTTTGTCCTCTTAGCAAGGCTGAGCGTTTAAAAATCATGCCATGTAAAACTGTGTCTTGTTCTGGAAGTGTCCCCTCCAAGGAGTCAGACTTTCTTCTAATCTTTGAAAGTGGTTATGAGCTACATTTTTTCAAACGTTTTGTAGATCTATTTCTTTGTGAAAATGAGTGCAAAAGTACACCAGGTGCTACTATGTTAATATCTACATTAGCACATCGTTAACACATTAACATTTATGTTAGCTCATTTTTTAATAAATTACTACATTCATTTCCATTTTTCCTCATGAGTTGCAGCTCGAGGCTTTTGCACAGGACTGAATGAAGAGTTCATCTCCAAAATCTTTGATATAATTTTCAATTTACAAAAGAAAGTAACCCATCCATGGACCCTGCTCCTATTGATTAGATTTGATTAGCTTCACTGATCCGCCGACCCTCTGCCCAACCTTATATTCTTATAACTTCCCATTTCTCTTCACACTATTTTTTGAGGCATGGTTATGTTGATGAGATGTGGCAGTGATACAAAGAGCCTTCTACTCTTCCTTATTAGCACAAAGGCAAACGTAAGGGAGGGGGGCTGAGCTATAGGATTGAGCGCATCAGTGAAAATGTAGGAGGGAACAGGGAGCCGCTCCAGTCTCTGCTTTGGACACAATCGCTAAGGCTTTTAATGATTCTCGAGATTGTGTTTGGTGAAGCCAAAAAAGCAAATTATATATAGTTATGTCTGAAAATATTTGGACATGACATATTTATTGTTATTTTAGTTTTTGAGAAGATATTCAAGTTGTTGTTACAGTTCTTAAGTTCAAGTACCTCAAAAATACTGCTCAATATTGAATATTTATTTAAGAGTTATTCTTTACACTTTAGTCCCATGTTAGTTATAACTTAAAACATTGTGGTCAAATCTTGAGTCTGTTACCTTTGTTTTGACAAAATACATAAAGATCTAATGCATCATCCTAAGTCATACAGCTAAAGATGTGTTTATTTGGATAGACTGTGTACCTACTAAGACAAAATTATGTCCATTCATGTACAGTAACCAAGTACTTAAACTGAAACTCATTCACGTAAAGCTCAACAAATGCCCATCAACAGATTGTTAGAGGTTGTTGGCTCTCATTTTTGTTTCAGACTACCAGTGGAAATTATTGCTATTAATTTGTCTCTCTTAGTCTTCGTCCACTTCATCTGAGTGTCCTCTCTAATTAGGTCAGGATTTGCCTCACTTCAGTGGCCACTTAAGGAACGCAAAGCAATGAGGATTAAGGAAAGAAGGAAGAGAGAGAACCACAGAAAAGGAATGACATTTTTTTTTATATTAAAAAATAAAATAAATATAACATCTATTTTCCATATATGACCAAAGATTAGGTCTCTTTAGATGCTTGTATTTTGTGTGTATAATCTAAGGATATTGAAGGAGAGAAAAAACGTGGACTCCTCACAAATTTGTGGATTCTGGAGCATGTCTGCAAATGCATAACCAAAAAGGTTCATTTTGCTGCACATCAATGGATGATTGGCTCCCTGTAGTGTATCTTTGATTAGGAGGATAACAGGCCTCTGCAGCAAGCATATAAAGTGTCTGTGAGACCCTGTTGCTGTCTTTCCATCTCCTCCCTTATTCTTTTAAGCTGAGTTCTCTGTCTCCTCTTCCTCTCATTCTCTATTTCTCCCCCTGCATCTGTCACTTGTCTCTTTTCTCCCTCCCTGCTAGGCTGACTCCCAAGTTTAACAAGCTGCCAGGGGACTGACATGAGAGTACTCCCAGAAATTTGTTGAAGGGATCTAAACAAGGGATGACTCATCCCCAGATGGCTCCATTTCCATCTTAACCATTTAGACAATTTTCTTTGCCTTCTTATTTTGTTGATCCACTCTTATTTTAGGGCAATTTTCAGTATATATAAGTAAACAGTAGCATTCAATTTAAATATTGAGTACTGGCAGATGAAAAAATAACACATTTATAATTTGTTTAGTATCCTATTCTATGTTGTGTAAAGTTAAGTCCAGCTGGACAAGGTGTGTTTAAAAAAAAGACTCCTCCAAATATTTTTGGTTCTCAAAACTAGTAATTTTAATGTAACGAACAACTTAGCGTGGAGTAACAAACTGAGGGAAATATGTTGCACAAAGGCAGTCAGTGGATGTTTTACAGTCAGTGAATTTACTCTACAGTCAACTGAGCAGTGTCCAGAGTTTTAGGCTTCTCCTCACATCAGAAACTGATAGAGAATAAAAATGAATAAGTTTCCTAGTCTCAGTTTGTGCATCCCAAAACCCATCTACTCATGTCTTTTACATCTGTGTTATACTTCTTATCTATTACATGACAAATCTCATAAAAAACATTTTTTACACATCCGAAACATCTGACACATCTGAAACGTGCTAAAGTCTAAATCTATAATAATTGAATTCAGGTTGTCGACTGATTTTGTGGAAACTTTACCAAAATTTAGCTAAATCTGTAAATCAGGGGTGTCAAACTCATTTTAGTTCAGGGGCCACATACAGAGCAATTTGTTCTCAAGTGGGACAGACCAGTAAAATAATGGCACACTAACCGACAAATAATGAAAACTCCACATTTTTCCATTTGCTTTAATGCAACAAAGGTCAAGCTATCAAGATGTTTAAACTTGATGAACTATCCTTTTATGAAACATTTGAACAACCTGAAAATTGTTAAGGAAAATATGTATATTTTTCCTCAGTTTGTCATTTACACATCCATTACAATTTCACAATCACAATCTGCAAATTCACAAAATATTTAGTCACAGGCAACTTTTAAATAGCTTGAAGTTATTTTAAATGTATCTACCCATACATTTCCACACCTGTGTAGTAAAACTGACCACCTGAACTGACTCGCCTCATCATACAAGTTGAAGTGAGATCTATTAAGAAAGATTTACAAGATATGACAAGTCATTACCCTTCCTTTTTAATGTTTATTACTTAAACATTTAAAAAAAAATGCAACCTCACACGGACAAAGTAGGAATAGCAGTTACCTTAATTTAAAAAATGCTATTAACGTCTTTTTTATTTTTTATTTTCACATTTACCAAATTCATCCCTCGGGCCAGATTGGACCCTCAGGTTGGCTGGTTTTGGCCCCCGAGCCATACATTTGACACTCCTGATGTAGATGGTGTTACATTAGACACATGTTACAATTGAATGTAAGCCAGCTTCTGTCAGGCTATCAGATTTAGAAAAAGGTTACAATGGTTTTATTTTAACAACAGATGAAATGATTAGCTGTTACTGGAAGACGTAGCTCCTGGTGATGAACCTACTGAGGATTTTTGTAACACTGCTGTTTTGCTGAGCTCTGCAAAGCGAATTGCGCATGTCACCTAATTGATTTGAGCTTTTTGGCTTTCAGCCTTACTGTGTTGCTCTTTAATTCTCTGCAGGCTCATTATCACTCCCATCAGCATTGTTTCCAAGCTTACTCATTCAGTTTCCAGCAAAAAGTTTAAAAGAGCCTCTAGCTAATTTGTCTTGCATGGCTTATTAGATTATCATTGGCATTGCCTTTGGATGTAATGTTTAAATGATTGAAAATGGCTTTTTTATTATAATATATGAGAAAATGATAGTCCACCATTGCTGTTTACATTGCAATGAACTTTGGGTAGTGATGTTTGCCAGCCAGAGCAATGTAGATGGAAGACAAGCACAGGAAAGCTTGTGGTGTCTGCAGCATCTTTCAGTGCTAATGGATGATCATGTATTATCAGCTGTTTAACAAGTTGTTACAAACCACAATGGGATAAATACTTGAGGAAGGTTTTAAGCAGGTTTATGCCTGAGCTTTTTAAGTTTGAATTTGAATTATTAATATTTGGGGCAATTATAGTCCAGATTTGTCGTTTTTTGAACTTTGAGCAATAACCAACCTAAAGTTTTGTTTAACACCAGTCCATGTTTCTGGAAATGTTTATGCTGATTACAACAAGGAGCACAATCATGGTGATGAATGCCTGCTGTGGGGTGCATTGAGGTGAAGACGGGTGACAAGTTTGTTTTGTTTATGTGGGGGGAAAAAAGCCCACTTGTTAATCAACAGTACCTAGAAACAAAATGTAGTTCTAGTTGACTAATACGTTAACACTTTAACACCATGGGTAACATATTTTATGTGGTTTGAGGGTTTGGGGGTCTTCAGTTAATTTTCTTTGCTTCCTTATATCCAGAAACAGCTCCATGTGGTATTGATTGGTTAGCTATACTGCTGGAATTTAAAAGCTTTCACATTGTTGAAAGAATAACTGTAGACATCGGTCCAGAGTGTGTTGTGTGTGTGTATGTGTAAGTATGGTTCCCTGGTTTAAGTACATGTTAGAAATGAGGATTTTTGAAATTATTAAAATATTTCATGTGCTTAGCAACCTATTTTAATAGCAGAGGATAATTAAAGTGTATTGAGGCCTATCATTCTTAATAATCAGGGTTTCTTTTAAACAAAATGACTGCTTACTTACCCACTGATAGTAAACATAAAAATGCCTGCTGAAAATATAAACTCCCTTCTGGAGAAGCAGGAGTGAACAGTAAACAGGATGAATGATAGAGTGAAAATTTGATAATTAGTCACTTAGAAACCTGATATTGCTCCGATGGTGAAGTATGTGTAAATATAATGTGTATTTGGATCAGAAAGTTATGGTTATAGTAAAATACAGATTTTTTTTTGTGTGTGTGTGTGTGTTACTGGCCCCGTGTTTGCATGTCTGGTGACCCTACACATCATTAGGTTTTAATTACAATGCAGTGAAACAGTTCACCTTACACTCATACTGTATGTAATTTTATGCAGTAAAGAGTGCAAGAACATTAAGGTTGTTGGTGTTGTAGTGAAAGTAATTCTGTAAATGTATAAATAAAAAAGGAGTTTATTAGGCTTTGTTTGCATGAAATCTCCTGCATGCTTTTGTTTGGTGGCCAGAGGTTAAATCTGTAGTGGTAACATTTTATGCCACCTCATAAAGATTCATGTTACCATCAACCAGGCTGAGGCAGGAAAACAGAGTTTTTAAGTAAAAAAAAGAAAAACAAGATAATAATAATAAGAAAATAATAATTCTAATGCACTCATCCTCATCTTGCCTACCACCTTCCCACAGAGGTTGCATTTCCTTTTTTACCAGTGTTCAATCCTGCTTTTTATATGTTGATCTATTCACTTCTGCTCTGGAAAAGTATCACAATTATGTGCCATCCACTACTTTGTATAATTAGAAAAACATCTCTATCAACTAATTCCCTGAGTGTGGATAATTGCATTGGATTTGGGAGCAACAGTTATTAACCCTGTATTCTTCTTCTTATTTTCTCTGCAGGACTTCCTCACAGATCTGATGATGTCGGAGGTGGACCGGTGCGGGGAGAACGAGCACCTCATTTTCAGAGAAAACACACTGGCCACAAAGGCCATTGAGGAATACCTCAAACTGGTGGGACAGAAGTACCTGCAGGATGCCCTCGGTGAGTGCAGCAGCGGTATGGAGGAGGTATCTAGGTGCCTTAAACAGAGTGCAACAGCCTGTTGATAACATTGGAGACCAAATGCTGCTGGGTGACATTTTTGTTAGTTCACTGCTTCCTATGGCACAAATATTCACTGTCATGACTCCAATTCTCAAAGAGAACTGCAGTTTTATTTCAACAGTGTAGTCAATATACACCTTGATGCTACTTACCATGCTAATAATACCTTTCATTGACTATGTGATTTCATTTGACCAGGAAAGGTCCCATTTCTCTGTCTTGACTGGCCTTCATCTCCTTAATTCTCCGTTAACACTTTGAGCACTATGCCTGTTTTTTAGGTTTCTGCTTTAAAATTGCATACTCATGATGAAATGAGGAAATGACTTTACCTCTGCAACCTCAAGAATATTTGTTTGGAATTATGCAATTGTAGCTATAAATCTCTATCTAATAATAGTACAATATTTTAACATCTCTGCA
>JBAMHW010000021.1:7229691-7244360 GCA_037177495.1 Rhadinocentrus ornatus | reverse complement strand
ACATCACCTTGGGCCCTTTTTAAAGAGATGTTCTACCTCATATAATTATGTAAAACAGATGCTGATTGCTTCAAGGAATAGGCTACATATCAGCATGCTGTTTTTGAAAAAGAAAAGTTAAACCTCCCTAACAGAGATGCAAGCTGAGCAGACAATTTTCTGTTTGGCTAAAAACTATTTATATTACTTGGTGTGTGTATGCAGCACTGAGGAAGTTTTGTTTTAGCGCAGACAGGCTTGTGAGGTGATATAAAAGAAAATGATGAATGACAGAACATACATTGGCGACATTAAAGATTCTAAGCAGCTCTTCTTTGTGCAAAATAATGTTTGGCAGGATGTTAAACAGCAGTTGTTTATCCCATCCAACAATAAGCGCTTTACATGCAGTGTATGCTTTCCTCCCCACCTAATTCAGAAATGTACTCAGCAGTAGTTTAATCTACAAATGGCACACATCCGTTCTGGCACCCATCGCTTCTTTCTTTGTATGGTGCCAACATCAGCGCTCGGTGTGTGTTTATTTTCTTCACTGTGTTTGTGTCTCTTACTGGCTGCTTTTGCAGTAATTTGTCTGTTTCCCTGCACGTGTCTGTGTCTCAGGGCTGATTCAGAAAGAAATGGTAAATTATGCATCACTGCCTTGCTGTCAGGATAAGATGTTGAGATGATTAGACCTGAGACTGGAGACAACAGTCAAGGGTCTCTTCAAACAGCCGGAGACAGAAGACACTCCTGTGCTCCTTTCATGGAAATTTGTGTTAGAGTGAAATTATAATCACAGTCCAATGCCAGACTAACTATGAGCTTCATTTATGGGTATTTATAGGTGATTATATATGTTCTAAATGTCCCTTTATCTCTTTCACATTGTTTTGTTCATTTTTTCTGCAGGAGAGTTCATCAAGGCTCTGTATGAGTCAGACGAGAATTGTGAGGTGGATCCATCTAAGTGTTCATCTGGAGACCTGCCAGAGCACCAAAGTAACCTGAAGATGTGCTGTGAGCTGGCCTTCTGCAAAATCATCAACTCATACTGGTGAATGCTGGAGCGGATTTCTGTTGTGCCATTCTTTAATCTTGTTTGACTATCTTAATGCAACCTTTATGGGTTTGATGTAGAATTATTGTATTATATCATGGTTGATGTCCAGACTTCTATGTCTTTTTTGCCCAGTGGGCAAGAAATAATAGGCAAAACCTGTATTTTATGCATTGTCTAATGTAAGCAGACTTTAATTAAAATGATACTATTTAGGAAGCTTTTTATGGTGTTTTATTACATTTATAATCTGTAGTCAAATCATATAGTATGTCATTCATCAGTACTTTGATATGTGATATTTTAAAGCAAATTGCAAACCCAAAAACTATTTAAAGAGACAACTTCATTTAAAAACAGGACAGACTTACTGTAATGTGGCGTTTCACACTGACTCAAAAAGAATTGCAAAAACAGATTTTTTTCTTGTTTAACACCCTTATTGTACCCACAAGCATTTAGCACATAATATGAGCAGCAATATGTTTTTGCAAATGCAAATTTTTTTATTTATATTTGCTGTTTTTCTGTCGATTCTCAACAGCGTCTTTCCAAGAGAACTGAAAGAGGTTTTTGCATCATGGCGGCAGGAATGCAGCAACCGGGGTCGACCGGACATCAGCGAGCGCTTGATCAGCGCTTCCTTGTTCCTGCGCTTTCTCTGCCCAGCCATCATGTCGCCCTCGCTTTTTAATTTGATGCAGGAGTATCCCGACGACCGCACGGCTCGAACGCTCACACTCATCGCTAAAGTCACACAAAACCTGGCCAACTTCACCAAGTGAGCTTTGGTCTTTAGTTGTGTGTTTGAATTCAAAAAGCATCTTCTTTTCCAAAATTCTCCTGATAGAAAGGTGGATCTTACTCCAATGTTTTAATGCTCTTTGTCTCTGGCAGATTTGGTAACAAGGAGGAGTACATGTCTTTTATGAACCAGTTCCTTGAGCACGAGTGGACCAATATGCAGCGTTTCCTGCTTGAAATTTCCAACCCAGAGACAATCTCCAACACGGCAGGCTTTGAGGGCTACATCGACCTCGGCAGGGAGCTCTCGACCCTGCACTCACTTCTTTCTGAGGTGGTCTCCCAGATGGACCAGGTACCATAGAATGTACTTAATTTTTGTCCGATTTGTAGATTCGCTACAAATATGTATTGTTTTGAATAGAAGATTTTAATTTAAATAGATTAATGTGAGAATAACCACATTGGATTTTAATCAGAACCTTAATCGCGAGTTAGTTGCTATTGAAAATATTTTTTTCCAGGATTGCTGCATAACAAGCCTAAAATGATTTGAAAAACCTTTCTAGACTTAATAAAAACAACTTTGAATCCATATGCATGACTGATTCACGCATTATCATACTCAGATCTTGCAGGTTTTTTTCAGTAAGGGATGGATCCTGCTGCTCATAAAGATCCCAGGGTTTTCTGTGCATTATCATAAGCTTTGGGATTTGAATCATGCTTAGACTGCATCAGGATGTTTATCCCTCATCAATCAATAATTCATTATTTTATTGCATAAGCAGTGTGCAAGGGAAGAGCACTGTGAAGCCTCAAAAGCTGGTTGAGGCGTATTAATGGATTTACAAAGATGGTTACATTAAGGCTGGTGGCAGATGGAGAGCTGGTGGAAGCAGATCATCCAGCTCTCCCAAAGCTTGTCTTTCAATAATTCAGAAATCACAGTCTGGTTGATCCTCCAGTTCATCAGACTGGTTGTCCAATTGCATTATTTATTATGTTGTGTGAATAAGATATTTTCAGTGCACCGTGCAGTCAGCTAAGTTAGTCTAAAAAATATGACAGTATGGAATTCAGCCAAACAAAACTTAAAAGAAATTTAATTAATGCCTCAACTGCAGTGATGCAGAGGAGTATTTTTTTATGTTTGAGACTTAATTGTCTCTCTGTCTTCACAGAGTGCAGCTTCGAAGCTGGGTCCTCTGCCCAGGATCCTAAGGGAGGTGAACACAGCTCTGTCCAACCCGTCCAGTGTCCAGATGGCACCTGGACAGTCCTCAGAACATGTGAGCTCACCTCCCCCAGAGGCAAGTTGCAGCATTTCCTCAGGCCTGCAGAAGATGGTCATAGACAATGACCTCTCAGGGTAAGAAAATCAGTATTAGCTGTTTTCATTGTAAAATTACAAGTTTTTTATCATGCTCCAACTAAGGAAAGCAAATGTTTAAATTTAATTTATATTTAAAACTTGAACTGGAATATAAAAGCTGCATTCTTCCAGCTTCATCTTAACTATTGAAGACATTTATTCAGACTACATTGCAATGAAATTCAGATATTTGCTCTATCTTTGTGGACTAAAAGACAAATAAACATCCATGAAATGAAAAAGCTCTGTTGAGGCTTTTCACCTTGGTGCATGAGCTATCAGATATTATTAAAAACAGCAGCAACATTTTTTGATTACTTACCAGACAAGAGATTGAATACTAGGATTTATTAGTTACTCCCAATTCTCCAAGTTATAAAATCTTAAAATCCCCCTTAGCAGCGCTCAAGTTTTTGAAAGATCTGACATCCTAAAAATTGCTCTGCCAATCATAAACACTGTAGTGTAAAACTACAGGAGGTTATTTACATTGTCTTAGAAGTTGAGTGTTTATAGTATTAAACAGAGATCTGAGTGGTTACATTTACATCCGAACCACAGCTGCCGCAGCCTCTGGGCATGTTTGATTACAAGTCAGGTGTGAAATTAATACACAAAAATGTTTCATGAACCCAAACTTTCATCACTTTGATCTTTCAACTGCACTGAGTTTATCTTGACACTGCTTATATAAAATCTCTAACCATTTTTTTAATTTAAAAAAATCATCTTTTTTATGTTTTTTATTTTTTTTTTCTGCTGAGAAGAGTTGGATTCCAATGGCAGCAGATGGTTATATTTGGAATAATTACTGAAATATTACTCAAAAACATTTTTTTATGTGTGATACTGTATTTGGCTAACTTTAAGTAAGTGGTTTTAAAAAGCTAAAAAAGGCTTTAAAGATGCCCCCAAAAATGTCACGTTTTCAACCTTTAGAGCCTTGTGCCATTTTTTGGGCCTCTGCTTGAAAATTGCATGCCCATGATGCAATGAGTTATCCTCTGCAACCATATGGTCTTTTTGAATACATTTAAGTCATACTAAAGGGAACACTTGTAGGATTTGTTAAGATGTGTAAATATCAGTGTATGGTAAAGATGACACAAAGCACAAATAAAAAAAAGAAAAGAAAAAGATAGATTATGAGAATCCCTTTGGAATGTTGCAGCTGTAGCTCTAAGGGTTTATTCACACATGGTCTTTCCTGCTTCTCCTATTGGACAGATTGTTGTTCAAACCGCATTAGGTTTTAACACCAAAGTAAACATAGAAACCCCAAGACTGCAAAAATGTATTGTTGTCTGAAGTTTATGTGCAATCAGAGCCTTATATCGACGGTTCTGCTTGCAATGAACAAACCATTTTTGGCACTGGCCGATCAATGAGCCTGACTATCTTCTTCTTTCTTGTTAGTCGGCAGTCATTTGGGGGAATATCGCCCCCTAGTGAGGAGTAGTTGTAACTGTGTGACATGGTCTACGTGATTTGGTCTGCTGTAAAACCAAACCAAACAAAGGTGTGAAAATTTCCCTGTCCAATCAAAGAGAGTCCCCTAGACTACCCTGATGTGAAGGCATGCTTAATCTCTGCATTAGCCAACTCGGGTAGAGTAAAGCACTGGCAAGGCAAGTTTATTTGTATAGCACATTTTCTTTACATAAAACATTACAAGCCTTACAGCAGGGGGGCAGAAGAAGCACTTAAAAGTACAATAAAAACTAAATTTTAAAAGAAACTAAATAAAACTAAAGTAAAATAAGATAAAATGCTGGAAAATAAAGTTAGAGTGTGAAGAATAAATCATTAAAAAATGTCTTTCTCCTTTGTGCAAAGGCCAACAGTGACTCTGCCTTTCTCCAGCGTCAGCTCCTGTAGGTTATGTTCCCACACTATCACTTTTGCTGAGTGTTAATGTTTGCCAGGTGAGGCCATGACACAGTGGTGAGAAAGTCAATCCTGCTTGTTTACATCAGCCTTATGAAAACCTTGTTTACCTCCCGCCAAATGAATTTACTCTCAGACAACAGCTTATCGTACACAACTCTGGCCCTCTTGCTCCCCGGCAGAACAATGACAAGCAGACACTTAAAAAGATTAAGATGAAAGCGCAGGGACTAACAGGACAAGAGTTGTATCAGCAGCAAACACACCATCATCACAAAGCAGACGACAAGAAACGAGAGGAGAGTCAGACAGCTGGTAGCCTCATGCTCATCAGCCTCAAGGATCAATAAAAGTAATTAATGCCGGTCTAATATAACCTGATGTCAAAGCCTTCCATTGTCATTTTATCACAATAATTGTTTGCTCATATTTTGGTATGTGTGTGTGCTATGAGACTGAGCTCACAATTCTCCTTAAATTGCTACTCATCCACTAACCAGTGACATAAAAATCAGCTAAAGAAAAGACATCAGCTTTGAAAAGGGATGAAATTGAGCAGAATGAAGAGAAGAAAGAGGTTAAAGGAGAGAAGGATAATAGAACTCAGGGACAAGGACAAGGAAAGTGGAAGAAGATGAGCGTGATATGATTGATAGATTATCTAAAGATAAGTCAGCTGTGGAGGTAGCTTTCTTCTGGCAGTCAGGGAAAGTGAGGGGATGGAGCAGAAAGCATTCGAGTGGAGGCATCGGTAAACGTAATAACTATCAAATTTCAAAGGGGCATGTAAAACATTTTGGGGTTTTTAAACTTTATTTCAGTGTGTTATGAAGCTTTTTGTGCATTTAAAAGATAAGAAGTGTTACAAACTCAAAGTCAACACCAAATTGAGTCATTTCCCCTCACAGAAGATGTTGCTCTGTAACTTCCTGAAACACATGGCTCATAGTCTAGCTTTTTCTTCCTGGAATGAAGTTTAATTGAATTGAAAAGTAATTAAATAATTACAAAGGGAAATTACAGTGCATTTCAATTCAGGAAGAAGAAAATAAGTCTGGATTTCAAGCCAGGAGACTTGTTGACATTAACATAAAACATATTTTCCTGACAATTGGTTTAGTGGCTTGCTGGGCTGACATTACTGGAGCTGACTGCATCTTGAGGGTGGAGGCCTTAAAGATACGAGAGCTAAAATGCAGCATTTGAAACCAAAGCTGAATAGATGTGCTGAGAAAAATATCCAAATGAGGAAAAAATAGAAATTGTTTTACAATAAACATGTAAACCTTTTCTAGTAGACACCCACACTGAGGTAGGTAACATAAATGAAGCATAAAAAGGTTTATTTAAGATACGCTGATTTTTATAGCTGCTTATAGTTTTTTTTAAATTTACTGAAGCATTGAATCAGCATTTTTTTATGTCTCTTTCAGATTGGTTGACTTCACCAGGTTACCTTCACCCACCCCAGAAAATAAGGACCTCTTCTTTGTGACAAGGAGCTCAGGTATCCAGCCCTCCCCTGCACGCAGTTCCAGCTACTCTGAGACCAATGAGCCTGACCTGGGTATGGCCAATGGCAGCAAGAGTCTGTCCATGGTGGACCTACAAGACCCCCGCAGCTTGGACGGTGCCCCAGGTCTCAATTCCTCAGACACTCTAGGTGAAGGGCCAGCTTCTAGTGGAGCCTGGTCAGCCAGAGTCCCACAGGGTAACATTCCTGGGGGTCCCACCCTGAGGCGCCCCGGCCAGGCCCCCACCACCCTAGGCACAGAAAGTACTCCGGGTCGACCAGGCCAGCTGTTAGCCCCACTCTCCTTCCAGAACCCAGTTTACCAGATGGCCGCCTGCTTACCTGTGTCCCCTCGCGGAGTGACTGATTCGGGTTCAGAGTGCCACAGTTCTGTTAGTTCCCATAGCAACAATGATGATGGCCCAGCAGGAGGAAAGCATTCCTTCTCAAACCAAGGTGGAGGAGGAGGGAGCAGTGCTGAGGAGTACACCAGACGTTCAGGGGAATTCAACCGCCGACAGCTGTCCCTTACAGAGACACAACACCAGCCCAGCGTCCCCAGACAGAACAGCGCTGGTCCGCAGCGGAGGATAGACCAACCTCCACCTCAGAACATCACCCGTGGCCGCACACCTCCAAACTTACTCAGCGGCGGACCCTATCCCCGGCCCTCCTCTGGCAACATGATGACATCATCACCCGACTGGCCGTCCGGCGGAGCTCGGTTACGGCAGCAGTCCTCCTCCTCCAAAGGCGACAGCCCTGAGACAAAGCAGAGAGCTCAGCACAAACAGGTACGAGTTGCACCGCGTGTGAGCCGCAACGCAGCAGCTCTAACAACATAAGAAGATGATATTCATTTAAGCGTTGTTCGAAACACTTAACCAGTTGTCTCATTATAATTACAAGAAATTACAGTGATATCAAAAATTGCTGTTACAGAGCGCCCATTTATGCAGCATAAGCTAAGAAAGGCCTGTGTGGGTGTACTTGCAGAAAAAGCACATTGTACCCTAATGAACTACAGTTACAGTGTTTGTAATTATAGTAATTTTCATACAGGCAACTTGTCACTGCACCACTGTTTTACTGGTTGTGCTTAATTAGATGAGACTGAGGGTGGTGGAGACACGATTAGTATCTAATTAACTTTATATGTATTTGCTAAGACCAACACAGGTGCAAACAGATGCAGGTTTGTATTCAAATGCTGTCGTATGTATGTTAGTGCTCACCATGACAGAAGTCTGCGTTCATTATTAGCAGGTCAGGAGCAATACACTGTAATTAAAAACACTGGGTTATTGTTGCCAATGGTTACTGGCTGCTGCATGGGAAAATATATGCATTAACTATAATCTCTGCTCTTCCCTCGGTTGGGAAAGATCGAAGATGGTGGGTGTTAGATTGGATCAGCTAGAGTCACGCTGCTGTAATAAGTTGTTTAGTATATCTGACTAAATACTCACTCAGAGCATCAATAATTCAGCAAATGCAAAAAAAAAAAAAAAAAAATGCACAATTACAAATTGGTATTCTGCTTTTTTTAAGTGTTTAATCTTTTTGATGCATCATATCTACTGTGCTGTACTTTTCTATGTTACTAATATTGCTCAATTAACATTTGGACATAATAAATAGAGAAAAAAGCACTTAAATTTAAAGTTTTAAGTTTAAATTGTCCATAAAACTGGAACATTTATTTTGGTTCCAGCTATTTAAATGTGCTATTTTGCCTTTCATAGTCAGAAATTTTTATAACTGAAAAATTTTTTGGACAAAGTAAGCATTGTGATGGTGTTGCTTTGAACTCTGGGACTATATTCTGTTTAGATGGCTAAAGAAACCAGCCTTTCTTTACAGCAGTGATGTAAAATCACACCTGAGATAAAACATATGGGCAGCAAAGATGCAGTTTTAAATGTAATATAAAACAAGCAATTTACTCAGTACAGCAGCTGACAAATTGAGCACCTGTCTGACTATGAGCTTCTGCAGATGCCTGAGAGAGAAACAACCAATCACAGCAGAGTAGAGTGCACCTCCAACTGGTCTAATTAAACAGGATTGTCTTAAGAATAACTGACTTCACCAAACCAGCAACTTTCATTTACTTAGTAAAACCAGGTTTAAAACCACAATGTGTAGATTTAGTTTATTTTTGTCATATTCTTTGTTTATTCAAGCCAGATCAATAATGATGATTTAAGAAGGGTATTTTTATGTCTTAACCAAATTGGTTAATTTAGTCTTGCTGTCGGTGCATTTATATAAAGAAAGAAGTTGGAAAGTTTAGTTTAATTAAGATGATTGTACTGAAGATAAGAACATTTCATTATAAACTGATGTGCATTCACTGTATATTTTAATGTAGTTGCTTTAGATTAATATGTATTAATCCTCACACAGTCACTAAGTACCAGTTGCTTATTCACATTTTATGACACAAAGATTGGCTCTTATTTTCTGTTTAGCCAATTTTCAGAAATTCAGATTGACATAGTTCAACTTTCTGAAACGCTTTTAATGCAAATTAGTGTGCTAGACTATAAAAATATCCACTTTTCCTCCCATGAAGTGTAACAGCCCTGGGCCCGCTCTCTACTCAGCTATCCATCAGACGGCAGGCAGACAGAAAACAGCCAGTTTCTGCTTCTGGGCTGATTTCAATTTATTCATTTAGTCTTAAGGATTTTTTCTTTCTTGCTGCCCATTTGACACTCCAGTTTTTTTTTCATTCACACATGTTAAAAAACGTGCTTCATGGTGTGTGTGTGTGTGTGTGTGTGTGCACCACAATGTGAGTTTGAAGTCAGGAGTGTGTATCCATCCCACCTGCTGCTTTCATTCCAGATGAGTTGTTGCATTTCAAGCTTATTTCTGTTGTATCTGTGGTGTTATTGCAACCTCCCTCCTTCCCCTCCCTATCACTTTCACACAGCTCATGTGTATATATGTGTGTGTGTGTGTGTGTGTGTTGTGTTGGTTTTACTAGGCCCCCTCCCCAGTGAACCCCAGTGCGCTGGACCGCACAGCAGCCTGGCTATTGAATATGAATGTGCAGTATTTAGACCATGAAGGGATGGAGCCCGAGTCACTGAGAAACAGAGAGGATCTAACTCAGGTGGAGAAGGTAACCTGCCATCCAACCTCTGCCTCTTACCAACCCCTCCTTCCACAAACCACCTCAACATTCAGTCCTGATACTCCCACTACACTCCTTTCTTTTCCTACCACTCATTACTCGCCTCATATGCTGCACCCCCCTCATGAAAACACCACTTCTACACGTAATTATCTGCTGTATTATCCCCACTTTGGTCTCGTATGTGAGTCTGAGATTTCTTTCACATGCCAAAATTGTCATTTGAAAGCACACTTTGTACATTTATGACATGAAAGTGAGGTTAATAGCATATATTCCACTTCAATCTGGCTCTATAAATAATGCATTTTCACAAAACTCACTTTTAGAGTTATGGTCAGGCTGTTAACTGTGACTTTTTTTGCTATATCCACAGTAAACAGTGAGCGGAAGTTATTATAGGCAAATAATTGTGGGGTTAAATTGAACAGGCAAGAATATCTATGTACCAGTACTTCTTCTAAGCAGCAAGAAATTAACAGCTAAATCAATTTTTGGATTATTTTCTCTGTTAGAAGGTCAGTTGTTTGGCCTGTGGCAAGCCAGAAAAGCCTTGATAGATGTAAACTGATGTTTTGTTTTATTCAACCAAATATCTGAACCTAATTATTACCTTGTGGCAAAGAAAATTGTCAAATTTACTCATCTGAAAAGCCTGCTTGCAGCTTCTTGTCTAAAAAATCAACTATTTTTCAGTTGTTGCAGCATTAACATCTCATCACAAAGATTTCAAGGACTTAGCAAACAGTACTCCTGCTACACTAAGAATAATTTTCATTTCATTAAATAGCTACCTCATCTCATCTGAAATGAAACAATCCCCTATGAAATGATGTGCAAGTGAGGCTTGAACTTCCTAATGAAAGAATCTTATTTTACATAAAAAAACAATCTCTTACAGCTCTCCCGCTCTTTTTTTATATCTTTGAAGTAATATTAAAAGCCAAAATCCAGTGTGTGAATGTGTGTGTCCACATGGCGTACATCCACACAGGCATGTTGTAAGCTTGTGTGCACTTGCATTTGTGTGAGAGAGAGGCAGAAAGATGCTTTTTGCTGCTTCCTCTGCTTCCCAACCTTTGCCGTCAGCTTTGCTTCCATGCTTTGGTTGGCTTCCACTCCCTCCTCCTCCCCACCCCCCGCCCACTCGCTGTAACCACACACACACACAGACATATGTTTTTTTTCCACATCCATAATGAGTGCAAACCTGTCAACCCAACATAGCTCATACTTATGGAAGCCAGCAGCACAGGCAGGGAGAACAACCAAAGAAGGAAATGACTCGGGTCTTAACGAAGATGCTACAGCCACCTTAAAATAGCAGAAGGATTGAAAACAGTGCTTCTTCCAGAGAGACACAAGCTGCTGCTGGTGGTCTAAAACACTCTTAGCTATACATTCACTTACACTGCACACCGTATGTTAACTGATTAGTAACAAAAGGCCATGTTTTTATCTTCTACAATTCATCAGGGCATCACCAAGACATAAATCAGTTATTTCAGTCATTTTTCAATAATAGTATATATATATATATATATATATATATGAACATCTGCAATAAAATGAGATATTATCATTAACAATTAATTAAAAAAGGAAATGCAATCTGCGCTTGGTGCTTGAAGTCATTTTAATGCCCATCATTACAGTAGATGTTAGTAGTTTTGACACACTGTACTTTTAAATGTGACTTTTCCTGGAATAAATTTGTTTCATTGGACATTATTGATGTCTAATCACACGTTATTATGCACAGTGTGATTAGACTGCACAGTGCATGTCAGTTTGGTTGTTTGCCCTGCGGCCTCACAGCAAGAAGGTCGCTGGTTTGAGCCTCGGCTGGGAAAGGGGTTTGAATAGTGGTTTGGAGTTTGCATGTTTTCCCAGTGTATGCATGGGTTCTCTCCGGGTACTCTGGCTTCCTCCCACCATCCAAAGACATGCATGTTAGGTTAGGTAAACAGGTTTCTCATGTAAATGAGAATGTGTGTCTCAATAGGACTACCTGTATAAACCAAGGTTTAAAAAAATTATAAACATACAAAAGCATTCTAGGCTATAAAAGACTGGAATAATTTCAGTCTTTGAAAGAAGAAAAAAGGAGAGGCTGAGTCTTCAAATGAATTTAAAATGTTTTTCAACATAAAATGTAAAGAATCAGTGGATTTTATCAGCTATGGTACAAAAAGAAATCTTACATAAAGAACGTCCCTCTAATCCCTCTAAGCAAGACAAGCAAGGCTGGAAACCATTACTGACTGGCTGAGATTTTCCGGCCCTCAGGTGCACTGCATTAAAACAAGGATAGTCCGGTACTGAAGATCCCTTTATCGGCTCAGATAAATAAAAGTCAAAACTCTACCATGAAAAATTAATTAGCCTTTATAAATTAAATCTGAGCACGTTGCAATTATCTATGAGTTTGAATTTATATAACATGCAACACACGAATGACAGATTTTGGAGGAATATCCTGACATCCAGACTTCATTATTTCTAGGGAAGGTTTTTTTGTTTTTCCAGCAAGGAAATCCCAAAGCACATTCTGTATATATTACAACAGTATAACTCCACATGAAGAATCCAGGTGCTTAAGTAGCCTGCAGTCCAGACCTGTCAACCATTAAATCCATTAAATCTGTAAATCTGATTCATGTCTTACTTTGAAGTTCAGTATATTTTATCTAGCTCACTAATTTAAGTATTTTAGCTTTTAACTTCTCTCTGTGAAAGATGTTTAGTGTTGCTTGGATGAAAAAGTAACCAACTTGGACTGTTATCAGCTGGAACATCAAGACAGCAGGTGCAGAGGCACATCTGTTCAAACCTCTTCTGTTTCCATCTCTTTTGTTCTGTCTCGCTTTCAATATTCATATGTGTTAATTTTACTCTTCAGTCTGATGAATTTCAAATTCACATCTGCAAGGATCTGTTACAGAGAATAAGATACTTAGAGCCAAACAGGAGTCAAACACTAATATTCTCAGACATCCTTGGTTTCAGATTGGCAGATGGAATGCAAGTTATAGAGGAGAGTGCAAGGAAATGCATAGTTGGGGATATGCGGGTTGTTTGAGGGAGACGTTGCAGGGACAGACTCGGTCACTTGTTCTCAGGGGATCCAGTGATAAAAGATGGAGAAAGAGCAAAACTGATAGAAATCGGCGAGGTTGACGTTCCCTTGTTGAGAAAGAGAGTGGATGGAAAATGTCTTAGTGTAAGGCAGGAGAGTGGCATGGGAATATGCAGGATGTGAAAGAAATATAAACGATTCCCTGTAGCATTCTTGCTATATCCAGCTAAATCTAATAAGTCGGGATGTGTTTATAATTTGTCTTTCACATTGCTCCGATTAGTTACTGCTAAAGGATGTTGCACTTTGTAAAGAACACAGTCACATAAATTGATGGCATTAAATAAAATCAGCTAAGCGGCTGAAATGTCTCACTACTGGATGGATTGCTTTACAAGTTAACATTTCTACATTTTAAAGTTAAAACGGCTGCTTGAAGCAAGTATTGCCTATTATCACATTATTAGTCATTAAAGTAAAATTTCGCAGGCTCAAAGTCACTGCTAAGTTAGGAATCACCTTTGTAATGACATAACTTTGCCACATATCAAAATTCCTCTACCAGGTAGTCTTGCAAGGTCCACCACTGATAGAGCCTGTGTTGGTTAAAAGTGTCACCAGAAGCTCACAGCGACCAGATCAGGTCAGCTACATTAGCCAAAGTTGCACATAAACACATCTTATTTGTAAAGGGGAGAAATACTTGGCAGGTAGCTTAGCTAAATCAATTAAATTAGTTATACCCCCACAAATCTTACTAGAGCTCAACAACCTCACCTTTTTTTGTTCTAGCAAAACTAAGAAAATGTACTTCTTAGTATCACTAGGCCAGGTGTAACATCCTTTACCTCGACACATAACCCCAAATTTAGCTTCTACCACTACCATCAGCATGCTTGTTGATTAGCTCAGTACACTGTTGTCACCATTCAGCCTCTATTGTCTGATCCACTCGCATGCTAACAGATCACAGAGCTACTCAACACAGTTTTTCAATCCAGAAGAAAGTTGTCTTCTGCTTGCTCTTAAGATAACCTGTTCAAAGTCCTAATGGGGTCCAGCGAGGGGTCAGGGCTTATTTTGTTAACCAGGCTCCCACTAACTGACATTCATCCTTTCCATCTCCTTCCTTGTTTTTCACCCTAAGCTTCTTAACTTATTTCTCTCTGTTTTTTGGCCGTATAATTGCTGAATGGGTGATTGCATTTTAGAACAAAGAAAGCGATGGAATTTGACACTGTATTTACTGGTGCTGATAAAAATATCTTGTCAATAAGATTTCTCCATGCAGCCACATGTCTGGCATGAAAGTCCTATGATGAAGATGGCTTCTGAATTGAAACATGTGATCCCCTGATAGAGGCCGTCCCCGTCTTCTAGATAGAAATTATACAGAGTCTCAGGAGCGACTGAAAGATTTCTCTTTTGTTCTTGTCAGAGATGGTAATGAAGAAAAGGGAACATGCTGATAGGGTTGATGATGATGATAATGGTAACAGCGATGATGAGAACGTCTTTGTTTCTGTTTGATTGTTAAGTACCAGCAGGAGATTGCACTGCTGCAGGAGAAGCTGCGGGCGTCGGTACAGAAACTGGATGAGTACGAAGCCCGTTTGAAGGGTCAGGACGAACAGGCCCAGAAGGTGCTGATGGAGTACCAGGCTAGGCTGGAGGAATCAGAGGAGCGCCTGCGTAGACAGCAGGATGACAAAGATCTCCAAATGAAAAGCATCATCAGCAGGTAGGAAGAAGACGATAGTGTTGTGTGTGTGTGTGTGTGTGGGGGGGGGGGGGGGGGGTTTTCTCCACCCTTTAACTCTTCACCCTCTTCTTTTTTCAAGATCCAAAAAACCCCCACCCCAACCCCACTCACACCCCCACCCC
>JBAMHW010000021.1:7218417-7229591 GCA_037177495.1 Rhadinocentrus ornatus | reverse complement strand
CCCCCCCCCCCCCCCCCCCCCCCCCCCCCCCCCCCCCCCCCCCCCCCCCCCCCCCCCCCCCCCCCCCCCCCCTCCAATATGTAACTCGTGACACTTCTCGTGTTTCAGGTTAATGTCAGTGGAGGAAGAGCTGAAGAAGGATCACTCTGACATGCAGGCAGTGGTGGATTCTAAACAGAAGATAATAGATGCACAGGTAAGTTTACGTTTTAAAATATTGTTGAAAGGTTGGATTTGTGTTTTCAATTTGTACATGCTGTCACTCTTATCCTCATCTTGAGACAAAGTGTCACAAAAATTAAAAGAGATGTTTAATTTATTCATGCATCAGCTCTAAAACTGTCAAGCCTGGAATCCAAAGTGGTTCTTATTTGTATAAAACTATATTTTAACAACTAGTTTTAGTTCAGGGGCCACATAAAATGCAATTTGATCTCAGCAAAATAATGGCATAATAGGCTATATACAGTATAATGAAAATTTCCATTTGTCCCTTATTTTAGTGCAAAGAAGTAGAAGTACATTATCACAATCTTTACATTTAATGAACACACAGTATTTCACATTGTGATGAGAGTAACTTTTAAAGAGCTAGACGTTCTTTCAAATATACATACCTGTACATTTCCACATCTGTGTAGTGATCCTGATCACCAGAACTGATTCACCTCATAATGCAAACTGAAGTGAGATCTATTTATTAAGAAAAATACAAAATAAAAAACAATTTATTGCCCTGCCTTGTAAATCTTGTTATATTTAAACAGAAAAATGCAACCTCACACGGATAAATTATGAAATAGAAACTTTTATAATAATTATTATTTTTATATAAACCAAATTCAGCCTGTGCATTTGACACCCCTGTTTTAGAGGTTTTGTTTTGGAAGGAATTCTGAACGTTAATCACTGAAAATGTAATTATGAATTAGTAGAGAAACATTCTGTGAGCATAAATGTTGCCAATATGGATTTATAAAAGTCAACTCTAGACCAAATCACATATATAATCTGCATGCAAAGAACACCAGTCTTCCTGAGTTAATGTGTTTTTACAACACAAAACAGGGGAAATAAATAACTGTGCAGCAATATGACAATAACATCAATTCAGATACAAACAAACACGATTCAATGAAACAATAAGTTGTCTCCCCCGATTAGCAGGGGGATAAAGGAAAATAAAAAGGGCATTACTTAGTCAGGGAGGCAAGCCTCCGTTGATCAGCTTAACCTGGTGAAAGAACAGCTGTGCAAATAGATTTTTGAATGGCTTCTTTTTATTTGCCAACAACTGCTTGTGTAAAATACTTAATCAGACATCAATAATAATTAACTTAGAGTTTAAATAAACTGTCAATGCAAAATTAATTTGTTGTTGAGTTGGTGTAAAATTTACCACATGCTGACATTTGTAATATCTTCTTTTTTGGGGGGGTTATTTGCAGGAGAAGCGTATAGCATCATTGGATGCTGCCAACGCTCGTCTCATGAGTGCCCTGACCCAACTGAAAGAGCGCTACAGCATGCAGACCCGCAACGGCATCTCCCCCACCAACCCCACCAAACTGCAGATCACTGAGAATGGAGAATTTAGAAACAGCAGCAACTGTTAAACAGACTGACATCTGCCCCGAATGAGTGCTGAGTGCCTGAGTGTGTACAGTTATCCAATGAGAGGATGTGTCCTTGCATGTATGAATGCATGCCTAATTAAGAGGCTGCAAAACTTTATGTGTGTGTGTGTGTATTATAAGAGCAGACTGTACTTTTGGAAGACATTTCTACTTTTTAAAGGTGGTGTAGAAGTGAGGGTATAGCTCTTAGGGGCCAGCCAGAAGAGATGCAACTTTAACATGACAGACTGATCACCAGACGGCCTTCATTACGAGGGTGATGGCCAGAGGAGGCGGGGCAGAACTTGTACATAAAAAAACAAAAAACAAAAAAAACAACAACTGTAAACTGTCCACCAGGCAGACACTTTGCCAGTGGACTCTTGCAGTCACTGGGACAATTCAAGCCCCTGCCTGTGCTTGGGACAAACCACTATATAATCACACACAGTGACGGCCGCCAGGTACGGTCGCCCTAGCAACCCTCCTGTCCTCCTCTCTTTATTCCTCTTCCTCTTGACAACCAAGTGAATCTATTTAAAACCAACAACACAGATTCAAGATTTTCACTTTAGCTGTCTGAAGAGAATTACTTTTTAATGTTATTTTTAAAGAACCAAATATTCAAAGAAAATCGATATTTTAGTCCAAAACAATCTTCTTTATTTCCCTTTTAACTTGTAGGTGTGTTCCTAACATCCCGCTGGCCTGCTACTCCCCAACCCCCCTCATCCAACCCTGTGTAGTGCACTTTGTGAAAAGCTATTGGTACATAAAACGCCTTAAATAAGGAACACACCTCAACATTTTCCTGCAGCTCCTTCATGCAAAAAAGGCACAAGTTATACTGTGGATTTGTAAAGGATACAAAAATAAATTACATACACTTAAATGTATTATTAACACTAAAGTAAATTAACTATGTGATACTATATTAATAAAATTTAATATAGATGTATGCATTTTTCTTCTTCTATAGAGTATATACATATATACCTATATTTGATAAACTCAAATATAAATTCAGCCCTTTATTTAGGAGTGAAATCTAGTTTTAATTTTTCTTTACTTGTGATAAAAGAACGTAGAGTGTAGCTTGCTTTAGAGCCCTGGAGATGGAGACCACATTGAGCAGTGATCAGCACCTCAATCATTGTTCAAATATTTATGGTATTTAACTTTTCCTGTAAAGTATACAGAGTTTTTCTTGGAAAATGTCTGCACAGAAGTTCAGCCAATTCCTTCATAGTTCGCAGAACTTGCACATTTACGTGGTCAGTTATTCTGGTGCTTTTCACTGCCATTACAGACACAGATCCCGAGTCACTGTACATGTGTGGTGCTCTTTCTCTAGTTGTACAAGAGCTATTGAGAGATGTGTGTAGACACACTAACTCGTACTATACACTGGACCAGTGAGCTGTTGTTACAATGGCCTCCCTTTGTTTAATTATCTCTCTGTTTTGTCAGTGGTAATGAAGTATGCTGCATCCAAACTGTGACTTTATCGACCCACAAGTCATCACCGATCTCCTTTGTTTCTTCTTCTCTACCCTCTCATCCCTTAGTCATCTGCGTGTGAAGATACTAACTCACAGTTGGTCTTAACATGGGGTTTGGTACCTTTAATGTCTCCTGTCATCACTCACTACCATCTCTGCATCTGTATTTTGTATATTTTTATGCTGTTTTTTTTTTTTTTTTTTACCTGTAATAGAGTATGTACATAAGATGTGAGGCTCTGCATGCTTCATCACTGCTCAATATCCAGGAGTAGCATCAATATCACATTTTTTATTTCTTTGGTTGCCAGTTGGACATTGATAGTGATGATGATGAATGGCTGCCTGCCAACATGGCATGGATAATGTGATAACTGAGAGCATCATAAAGTGGGGAAGCTGAGGAAAGTGTAAATAAAATGCTCACACTATTTTTACCTAATGTTAACAAGAGCTTTTTGTAAATGTATCTCGTGCTCAAACTCTGCTGTATCATTATGGATATTGTAAATACCAAGTAGTCATCTGTCCTAATTGGGTAGAACTATACAATTCAATTAACCTTTCAGTGTTCTCTCTGTTCAAGTTTTTGTATTTACGGTGTATTATCACTAGTTCAAGGGGGGGGAGAGAAAGAGAGAAAAAATTATTAGGTAGTTTGACTCTTGGGATGTATGCTCGCTGGTTTCAGGCCAATCTGAGTCCGGTCTCGATGAGATTCACAAGCACAATCCTGTACTTCTCATCGGTCTAGCTCTATGCACTTTCCGTTCAGTGGTTGGTCTTTATAACCAGCTTTTTTTGTTCTGTTGGGTTGTTTTGTTTTTTCACATCACAAAACCTGATATTTAAAAATGTGGCAAAGTTTAACATCAAACAAATGGATTTTTGAAAGAGCTCGTACATAAAACTTAATATCAGATTAAAATTTATTATTTTTTTCTCTTTTACTAAACAGAAACTAAATACTTTAAACACATGTATGGCATTCCTCATATTTTCCAACCATTCCTCCCTATAATTTCAAAGATTAAAGACAGACTATGTTACTTTTGAAGAAATAATAAATAATTTAACTTTCATGGATTAATTGGTGTTCAGCAGTAATAATATTTATATTTTCTAGCTGGAAGATTTTGCTGCCAACATTTGCAAATTTTTGGAAACTTCAATTTTGTGGCTGCAGTCAATCTTATAGTGAGCACTGAAACTAAATGCTAAACTACGAAGGAAAATTAGATTTTTATTTTACTCCATGGATTACATGAAAGCATATATTTGGGGGTTTTTTCAGAGAAATATTAATTGATCTTAAATAGCCCCCTGGGTAGTTATGTTTAGCATATAGTTGCCCATTTACTAAGCTCGATGCCTATTAGCCATTTGCTGAAATTTACAAAAAATTGTTAAGATTTGCTAAATTAAAATTATTCTTGAAATGTTTCAGTTCCAATAGCATTTATCATTTTTAAAATTTTGAAATTAGATCTAATTACATTACAGCCTAAGAAAAAAACATTAATGGTTCTAAATGTAGCCTTTAGCATATAACTTTAGCATGTTGATATGCTAAACTAGTGACTGTATGGCTGCTAAAGTCAATGTAAGCTCATTTTGGTGGGTGAAGACATTGGTTTCTGACTGTTAATTTATAGCTTAGCATTTTAGCCAAGTGCTAAACCATGGTTTAGCTAAGGTATATGTTGGCAAACGGTTAGGTATATTTAGTTGCTATTAACCCACCCCCTAGCATATTCGCTAAATGCTAAACTTCTATTTAGAAAATGTTAAACCAGCTAAAGCTATTTAGTTCAGTCAGCAAAAGTCACATAGTCTTGCTTTAACATTTACAAAAATTTATAAGCTGACGAAGCTGTCACGTCCAGCTACACTGATCAAAGAGCTATATATATCCCACTCATGATCCTGCCACAGTTGTCATTATATAAATCAGAAAAATGGGAGCTAATTCCACTCCACTCCAGCTAAAGATTACTCAAATTATAAAGCTATAATTAAAGTAAAAGATGTATGTTTTCTATTATCTTGTAGAAAATACTTTTGTAAGTATGTTGAAAGTATAAAGTATTTGCTGAATTCTGCTTCCTTTGACGACAGTGACAAAACAATAATGTACAGAAGAATTTGTGTTGACAAAATGTGGCTGTGCAATTTATGTACATTTGCAACTAGACCTATTAAAGTTTTATTTAGCTATTTTAAAATCTAGTCTCCATGTATCTTTTTCTTACTGCCTTGTTCACATAGTTCTGTAATGCTGTTATTCTGAAATGTAATTGAAGCTTAATGTAAGAATGTGCAAGATGAATCACATGTTCATTAAATACACAAGGAGGCCAAGATTGATGGCAAGCAGCTAGAGAGAACATATGTTCAGACTCTGGGTCCAAAGACATAGTGGAAGGTATGATGGAGGGATGCGAGACTGCTTTGAGCAGTGTCTACTTCTCTCAGTGAGCCTAACCTACATACTGTCTGATTGTTATTCTCTGCAGTGGGTAGGAAAAAGCGAAGATGGCCATAACAAAAATAATGACAATTTTGTTGAAGCTGTAAATCCATGTGAAAGCCAGAAAAATACAAAATAAGAAAACAAAAAATATATTTCTAGGTGTACCTGAACAGCAAAAGAAACACTGTTTAATGCATTATTTCAGCCAGTCTACAGCAAAAGCTCATGTGTGTTTTAAATATATGGCCCCATGTTGTTAATTACTCCCTGTGAGGCTGACATTTTGTTGGCCAGTTGGAACAGCCACCCTGCAGTGAAGACACACATCCAGGGGACATATGGCATAGAAAAGTATCACTCTCATGAATTCATTTGATATTCAAAACTATCAAAGAAGGATGGTTTCCTGCCAATTAAAAATGAATGTACTTCAGTCATATACCATTGGATTTGGTGTCTAAACATTTCATTTCTCTTTAAAGCAGCCACTAATACAGTTTGAGAACGTGTGTGGTTTAAAAATAATAAGTGCATGTGAAGGTGAGTGAGCTTATGAATATGGGGCAGGCTTATTCACTCATCACACCCTTAATAGACCAACACCGGCAGACTAGCTAATGAAATGTAATGCCTATACTTTCTGGTACTTTATTCTCCACAAGCACATAATTCAAATAGTAGTTCAAATAAGAGCTATATTTATAGTCTAAATGAGTACAAAATTGATTGTGAATAAAAACTAAAACATAAGTCTGCCTAATGGCAGACAGGCAGCTGTTAAACTACTGGGTGGCAACGACAGCAGAAACAAACTACGACAGAAACTGGAGCTACTGCATCAGCTGGCACTGCCAGCCTCCCCAACAGAAGGTCAATGAAACACCGGCAGATGGTTGTGCTGGGAAACACATTTAAAGTCTTAAAACATGTAAAAAATGCTCCATTTCAGATTCATTTAGAATGGAGATGTAAATAACTTAAATTGCCAACAGTTTAAAATACTAAGAGGCAGTGGCATTTATAATACAGCCTTTTTTTTTTAAAGTTGATGAAAATGAAAGAATAATGGTCAACTCAACCCATATCTTCAGTTGAATAAGCAAATTTTATTATTGGAGTACATTTCATTCACAATGTGTCATTACTAATAACTTTGTACATCTACTTTTATTTTTTATAATCACACTGCAGTCAACCCTATATTAGCATCCATAGCAGAAATATTTTACTAAATCCACTGTATATTTTTCCCAGCTGCCCACACTGCAGGTAGTTTATTCTACCAATACAAAAAATACAATTGACAAATTAATTAACATTAGTGCAAAAGGTAAAGTCAAGGAAAAATTAAGTAATTACTGTAGTGTCAATTATTGGAAACAACAGGGACTTTTCTGCTTGGCATCCAACATGGACTATTTTTTTGTAGCTGCCAACCAATGTTACACACTGGATATATATATTAATAAAAGGCTTTCCAAATCTCATTTAACAAACAATTCATATACCAAAATTATGGAGTTTTGAGCCGTGCAGTTTTTTCTAAAATGATTAATTATTTGTGGTGGTTATGTGGCTACAAGGTAATCATCCTGAAAATATTTATGGGAGGTCTGAGGCTGCCTGACAGGAATAACTGCTGAACTGAAAGAGGATAAGTGAATACTTATTCACTTAACTCATCACTAATGGGTTCATGGAGAATGCACAGCTGAGCCACTAGCTGTCAATAAGCTTTCACCACTGATAGTCTAAAGAGCTGCTGTGTAAATTCAAAAATATATATCACTGAGAATACTCCCTTATACCCAGTCATTTTATGTGATGTGTGTAAATCGACTGACAATAAGCATCAGATGTTATCCCTGAAAAAAAAGGTTGTTTTACTGTTAAAATTGACAAATGTGAAGGGAAGCAAATAGCTGCCCTCTAGGACGTATCAGAACATTAAAAGCAGACGTACCCTCCTCCTGATAGGACCACACTGTTCATGTGTGATCCCACCATGAAGGGAAGGGAGGAAGGAATCCACCAGCCCCCGCCCCCCTGCAGACATATTCTTACCCGAAAGAAAAAGCAATCAGGTTGAGAACAGTCATCCAGCAAGTCAGCCAGCAGGGGTCAAGCTAGGCCTTCTAAGGAGCTACAGAGAAGTAACAGACCCCTAATCTCCCTGCTACTGTGGAGAGAGCTGAAGGCAGTGTTTGGGGGTTGGATAAGTAGTTCCTGCTCATCAGTTCTACACGTTGGCTCTGAGCGTGCGAGGCTTGAGTCTCTGATGTGCCTGGTAGTCCAGGCTGGCTGCCCTTCGCTGGGGAGCTGGGGAGTTGAGATGAGGATTGGTGAGGCACAGTGTCTGAGTTTTTATAGCCCGCGGCATCGCCCTGCTGCAGCTCAAAGAGCGTCTGTCCTCAACGCTCGACTGAGGCCCCAGCTGAGTCTCGCAGAGCTCCAGCAGCGACGCTACCTGCTCCTTCAGCACCAGAGATTTGAATCTTCGTCCAGCCAGGTAGAAAAAGGCTTCCACAAATGCTTGTAGCCCCATTCCTGGAAAGCAGAGGGTGGTGATGACTTAACAGAAATACATCATTATACCACAACTACAACTGTACTCATTTCTGATAACTAAACTAAAATGATTCATCAGTTTGTAAATAACCCAACTTTGTGTTCCGTTAGACATATCTGAAAATCCACATTTATTATTTCTATTAAACAAAGCTTCTACAAACAGTTTGTTGACATCAATGTAATCTCTTCAAAACTGTCTGTTGTGAATTCACATGCGACATCCTCAGGATTAAGTTTCAGTTTCATTGCATGACCAGAATGATGCTTAGCTTCACAATTCATTTTTCTTCCCTGACGGCACAGCCATGATCCATAATGGCAATGGAAGGAGTCAAGGAGTCATTGGACTCGGGTTGTAAAAAGGTGAATCTGGGAGAATAAGACATCATTTTCACAGTGGATTAGCCACCAGAGTTCAGACCTTAATGCCACTGATTATCTCTATGATATGCTGGAGAAGACTTTGAGCAGCACACAGACTCTCCCACTATCAAAACAAGATCTTCTGCATCTCTGGGGGGCAAATTAATATTATTGTACTGCATGAGCTTACGGAAATGTTGGCATAAGTGATTGTGTGCTGTAGTCAAAGCTTAAGGTGGTCCAACAAAAGGTATTAATAATAAAAAAAACTGCGCTATTTATTGCACAGGTACACTTGCTAAATCAAACATCCTCAGTGAAAATTAGTGCAAGCACCTGGGTATTGTATATCCATCTGTTTGATAAAGTTATAAAAAGTAAAAAGATTGCAAGTCTTTTCAAGTGTTTTCCAATTGAATCAGGGGCGTTGTTCAGATGTCAGTCATAGCAGAAAACATCCTGCTCCTTATCTGTTGTCACTAAAGATGCATGCAAGGTGTGAACATATGTACTTAGAGCTGTCCACTTATTAACGGATCACCCCGGAGACATGTTACCTGGTGTGCGCAGAGTTAAGCAGACAGGATATGAGAGGATGGGAGTTCAACTAAGTTGGTGTTGCTGGTATTAATAGTAGATGACCTAGTAGATCTGTCCTGATGAAAAAAAGATCTGCGTGTGCGATCTGTTATTGGTGGTTGCAGTGTGGTGCAATGTGACTACACCAAACTCTTAGCTTCCAAAATGATCATAAAGATGAACCTGCATCTCACTTTTCACAAAACCGAAGATTTTAGCCTCCATGGTGACACCTTCATCTGCCAGGGATCCTTGTCTATTAAAAGTATATTAAAATACGTTCAGTGTAAGAATTCAGATAAGACTATATTGCACTAACCCTTATTAAAAATGTATGCTCCAGAAACCAGGTTTGATTCCCCTCCTGGCTTACTGAACTATTAATCTGTCTGTTTTAAAGCACAAAGAGGAAGAAAGACGCTGATGAAGATATGTCGTTTTAATTTGATGCGTCTCTGATCTTGCCTAAAGGGCCGAGCTCAGACTAACTCAGGATCAAACATTAACTGAGAAAACAATGAACTGAGCAGAATTTTTACCCCACAGGTCTTCTCAGTCATTTCTAACTTCTTGTACAACTTCTATGCTTCATTCTTAGTTTTACAAATCCACCCGGTGAACAGGCTCACTCAGAGGTAACAGACCCTGACTTGTGACTGCTTGAGTCCATGTGGGCTCATATCAAATTCAGCCCACAGCCTCCTCGGTACAGGCCCCTCCATCCTGGTCCATGTGATCTCCAACCATCCGCTCTGTCGCAAACATCTCTCACAAGGTGCAATGTCTGAATAATTCATGTCAGTCAGTCTCTTTGCTGTCACTATGTGATCTTGGCTCATTTCAGTTATTGGAGAACACTGTCAGAGGGAATCTGACAGAGAATGACAAGCAATTATGTGAGAGCACATTATTTGCTCAGAGCTTGAAGGATGCCCGGCTCTCTGTCCTCCGCAGCCTCTGAGACATGCAGAAACGTGTGTTTGTGTGTTTACCTGCTTCTCTGGAGTCAGGCAACGTTCCTGACCAGCGACGTGTGATGTCTATGTAAAGGATGTCCACGGAGGCCATGGTGAAGTTGCTGTTGCTCAGTTTACAGGTCCTGAAAACAAAAAAGGAAATCTTCCTGTCTCATTGCATGTTTAAAACTTACCTGAGTCACAACTAAAAAGGGAAAATAAAAATTACAATGCTTTTTTAAAACACACCCCTTTGCTTCTGTTGCCAAAGGGGAAAGTAATGTATTTAGAGCAATATTAGAAAGGTCATCTCAGCTGGAAAGAAGCACTTAGTGTGAGTGTTTGATTGACAGCAGGTTGCCAGAATGCCTGAAATACACTTTAGAGCTTGAGAGACAAGTAAGCAGCCTGCACTTGAGAGTAAGGACCACATCAGCATCTAGACATCATGCTGATGTTTAGGTGTGCAATTTCTTTTCAGTGTGCGGCAGCTACCTTTCTACTCAACCAAAAAAGTGATGTTTGAAGTGTACCATTTTCTGGTGCCTCATTTCATCAGAAGCACAAGAGATGTTATGAGGTACGGTATGAGGCTCTGGTGTTGCATCATAACAAAATGCCAACAATACAGTTTTAAGCTAGGTTTCATTATAGTGTGTGTGCTGTAACATACTCAAGAAGCCAAAGCAAGGAGAAATACTATATGTGGTATCATCTTACAGGGATAGTTAACACTTAAAACTCCAGGTCAATTTTTGCCTTATCAATAGGCCAACACAGTTAACCAACAGTTTATCCAACTTTAACGTCAATATGAACACTGAAATCAGTCTGACAACTAGGGCTGCAATGATTATAGTCGACAATAAAAATAGTCGACAACAAATTTACCCGTCGACTATTGTCGGCAAAAAAAAACTACAGAGGGAGACATCGTCTTCTTTTACTATCTCTGCTGAGTTGCACAGGCGCAATAAAGTCCATCAGGGGAAAAATATGGCGGCCGAACAGGGAACAAAACGGAGGCAGAGAATGTTAAAAGTCTGGGACAACTTCACGTTAAACTTACAAAATAAATTAAATACATGTGAGATTTGTAAAGCGGACCTTGCGT
>JBAMHW010000021.1:7203166-7218317 GCA_037177495.1 Rhadinocentrus ornatus | reverse complement strand
TACAAAATAAATTAAATACATGTGAGATTTGTAAAGCGGACCTTGCGTACCACAGAAGTATGTCCGCAATGCTTGAACATTTAAAGAGGAGGCACGTCGGCATTACATAACCTCATGCAAGATTTCAAAGCTGAAAGTGAAATAAGAGCCATATAATAATTATGAGATGCATTATCTGATTGGTCGACTAGTCGTTTTAATAGTCGATGACTATCAGACTAGTCATTACTGACAACATTTTGGAAATTGAAGTATTCTGAGCAGATTTAACATGATTACATGGTGCTAATAATACCTCTCTCTTCCTCTTCACTTCAAAGTAAAACTGATGAAAGACTTGATCCTTGCCAGTATTTCTACACTTAAACCGTTTTGCTTTGAGCGCTCTGAAACTGCATTTCTGAATAACAGATAAAGCTCTGACCACTTCAGATGGGACTTATGAGGACACCTGTTTATATCATTTTGTTAAACCAGTTTGCAGGCTTCAAGCTGCAAGTCTGGACTACCAGAGATGAACTGTGACGAAGGAAGAGAAGAGCTGTACTTCTCTATGTGGTGCAGTTGTGCTAACATTTCTTCCACTTCCAAGCAAAGGACAGCGTCGTGCGTGGGCACCAAGCATGACAGACATTGACTGAAGTGTAGTGAAACAGCCCTTCATGCTCATTATTAAAGGTGAAGTGCTGCACCTCATTGTGTATGCAGGCTCTGAGAGAGAAGTGCCACCAAAATATTATGAAAGAGCAACATGGTAAAAGAAAACTCGGCACTCTGCACTGCTGACTAACAGCACAACCTCAGCACTCAAACAACAACGTTCTTGGATATGCTGTGGAGCTGGCTGGCTTTTACCTTGAGCAGCAGATGGATGCTGTCAAAACATGTGGGATCAAAGTCATAAAAGAAATCATCCTGCCAAAATGCTTGAACCAGCCATGAGTTGTGACATAGTTGAGATTATTATAATTAGCTGTGTGTTGTTTTGGATATCATTTCCATATTAGTTTAGTTCCCCATCTCCTTTTAGATGGCAGGAATGTTTGCTGCTGCAAAATCTAAATGAGAAGTAATACTAAAAAAAAACAAAGGTTTCACCTGATGAAGGTTCGGAAAGCAGTGGGACCGAGACGCATGTTGCCCTTAACCCCGAGGAAGCGTATGAAGAGAGCTGCGATTCGCTCCAGCAGCCGCAGGTGGTTAAATTGTTTGGTGTATTTCGGGTAAACTTGTTTCAGACACAGTGAAGGTAGATTTCCCATTTCGTCTGGACTCCTGCCTTGTGACTCAGTGTCCGCTGGGATCTCTTCCCCGTGTTCAAGCCCACCAGGCTTAGTTTGAGAACTTCTGATGTAGGAAAACAGAAAGAAAACAAAAGGAAAAAAAGGTTAATATCAATTTAACCACCTTATGCTTCAATTTGCAACAAATAAGTTGCCTGAGTTGAATGAAAACACACATATTTTCACAACTTTTACTCATTGATTCTTGTCACTTTTTTAACCTGTGCTGATTAAAACCAAGAAGGGGTGTTTGATGGAAGCAGCACTGTGAGATATAGATTTCTACAGGACATCCCTAAGTTGATCAGCCAAACATTTAGGTTTTTTTGTGCAGCAGAAGTGCTTAAGAAGTCAGATAAGATACTTCAATGCAATGAAAGAAGCACAACTTGGCTTCAATGTGCAACACGTTTTTGGTTTGCACATTTTTTATGCCAAATAGGTATTTAAAGATATTTCACATCATAGCTTAATGAAATGGATGCATAAAAAAATACACTTGACTTTCAGACTTTATTCACAACAATCACAAAAACAGAAGCTGAACAGTAAACAGATGAATTTTCTGACCATCTCTGCTAGAAACATTCATTACATTTAATAAGCAACAAATATCCATTTACCCTTCAAAACATTTTAAGCATCAGTAGAGGTAAAAAAAAAAAAAACGCAGAGTACAATAAACTGAACCGGATCCACCTGGGTTATGTTTTTGCGCTAAATAAACAACTTTCAAATTATAAATGAGGATAAGTGTTTTCTTTGTGGTCAAGGAAACGCCAGCATCAGCTCCCTCATTTTTAATTTATGTAATTTTTTGGCATGTAAAAAACAAAAATGTAAATTTAAGAAGTTATTTTCTTTAATAAATGAATAAATAGTTCAAAGTTATAGTCTTAGTTTTCTGTAATTAACAATTAAGGGCTTCAAAGCTAAATCAATTTGTTTAATTTCTTTCAAGATTAAATTAACCTGAATCTGTATAGACTGGGTATAATCTCTATTTTCTTTTACCTTTAACTATTGAAAAAGCAACACTGGAAGGTGTTCTGGTTCTCCAGCTAACACACAGGCATGGTCATAGAGTGGCTGACCTGTCACTCTAACATGCACTGATATACCTGCGGATATTAGGTGGCGCATATAGAACACCATACGGTCATACCAATATATAAGCAGCCCATCTAATTAAGAAGATAACCTTCTGGAAACCATTAAACCTATTCTATCCTGCTCAAATTGATCACTTTGCCGACCTGTTCTGTGCAGACACATGCAAAGAGATTTCTGCAGAGGTGAATTAGCAAGCAGCATGGATGGCGTTGAGAGAGCGTTCCTGAATGTTTAATAGATCAATCATCTCTCGACATCTAAAGGGACACAACCCACACCTTTTTGGGCGACACCACTTACACTATAACATCCACAAAATACTGTTATTGTGTAAATGATTAAACCGCCCTGTTCTCATCAGATAAGTTCAGTTGAGGTCCTCATTTTTTTTTTCAAGCAAGAAAAACGTGGGGGTTTTTTTAGAAAAAAAAGGCACGGCACTCAGTTCCCTTTGTTTCTTTTTGTAAAGATGATGCCTTTGTAGGGTACTTTAGGTGCCTGTGCCTATTGAGTATCAGCTTTTCACCTCTCAAGACAAGTAATGAATCACCCTCAGAGGCAGCATACACAGGATTAATGAGCAGGGTGCAAGCAGCACATGTCTGAAAGTCACTGATACAGTCAGCCACTCCCTCTAATAATTCCCCATTTATCTCTGCTCCTTCTCTCCAAAATGCCACTTTTCCCCCCTTTGTTCTGTATTTTGCATATACTTATCATCGTTTGCCTCTGTTTTGTTTAAAGCAGCAGTCTGGGCTTTTTTTTCTAGCTCAGCTTACTTTTCATTGAGTGCTGGCCTTCATTTCATTATTTCACTTCATCTTAACAAGTAATACTCCTACATGAAGTGAATCCAGACTAAACTCTGCTTTCCAAATGACTGAATCTCATCCATCCCACTGCAGAGCACCTGCCAGCAAACACATCACAGGTACATTTATCCATGCAGTAAACACCTTTCTTAACCTTACATAGCATTCAGTTTGTAGCATAGAAGACTGCCTGTTAAGATGTGTAAAATTCTACAAGATGTATAAGATATAATAACTGATGCAAAAGCATTGCAGTGGATTTGCCTTGTTCTTTAAAGCAAGCTTACATTTTAGGAGAAGTATATAACAAAAAAAAAACAAAAACAAAAAAACGAAAATGATTAAGGATCTATCATCTTTTACCTGAAAGGAGAAATATCCAGTAATTCATGTTCTAGTTGATTTCAAACACCCTCATTGGGGGATTGGGGAACTCATGGAAAGTCCTGTAGCTTTGTGGAGCTTCAGTCAAAATGTAAAGTTATTATTTAAAAAAATATTCTGTATGGAGCTGGATGTAGTTCTTGGAAAGATATCTGGAATCCACAAAAATCTGAATTAGCAAATTGGACCTTTAAAAAGATAAAAAATGGAAAAAAGAAATTGTAACCTGTGCATCTCAAAGTTTGCTCTTCGTTTTTTTTTTTTTTTTTTTTTTTTTTAACCAGGAATTAAATCATCAGTTAAAACGTCCCTTTGCATTCACCACACCAAAAAGTTGTATCAGCCTTTTCAAAAAGATGTGATTTTAGGACGGTGTTAACAGCTATATATAAATTATTAAGTCATAGGCATCATTTCACTTTTGATTTATCAAAGAATTTCATGTCTTGTGTGTTGTGTTATTGGCTGATGATTGCGTTTTGTGGACCAGTGGGAGACGGACGTCTCAAACACAGGAAGAGAAATCTGACTTGGCTGATTTTCATGCAATTCTTGGGCTGAAATTGTGAGGTCATCAGCTTCATAAATATGGATGTGCCGCTGTGTCAAGGAAGGCCTCGAGGAGGCTTAAACTGGCCGTACACATGACATATGAATAGCACCTGACCGTATGACTCGGTCAGTCTTCTATTAAGGTCAGCAGCTGATGTTCACTTAAGAAATGAAATTGTGACCTAAGGTTTAAATCTCAGCTGAAAGTTTTCGGTGTGGATACTCCACGTTATCCATGCGAGTTTTCTCTGGCTGCTCCAGTTTTGGTAATGCTCATTAGAGATTCTAAATTAACTGTAGATTTTAGCTTACATGTGTGTTAGCACTGCTGTGGACTGGTAACACGTCCAGGATGTATCCTACCTCTCACCAAAGCTGGGATATGATTTAAAATGGCTGCAGATAAATCTTCTGTCTAAGACGGGAACATCTACAGATGCAGATAGTGAGCTTTTGTATTTCTCCTTCTTACACAGGGCCAGAAGTCTGAGCCAACATAAAAACTATTACCAACATGCGATTGAAAGGTTTAGGTTGAAAAAGCACAGATATTAGCTAAACAGGAAGGGCTTTTAGCTACTGACCACCTTCTCCTGCCCCATGGTCCTTACAAGACTCTCTTTCCAGACAAACTGAGCTTCTGCTTCAAGCTCTCAGTACAGAACACTGCCGTACTTCCCTGGTCCAAAAAGGCATCCGTGAGAATGATTTTATTGTCCTCCTTCGCCTTCACTTGGACTGGCACGATAGGAAGCTTACAATCCATCTCTCCAGCCCATCTAAGCCCACTGGATACCAAGAAGTTGTTCACGGTCACCTGGACGCTTCTCTCAGCCGGTTCTGCTATTGCCACATTGTCCTTATGAAGCACAGTAGGATGCCTTTGGCCACACTTCGAGCAGGAAATCTTCCTTTGGCAATGTTTGCTGATGTGTCCTGTACACAAGCATCCAAAACAAGCACCATTTTCCTTCAAGAAGTTTATTTTCTCCTTGTGTGCCATTTTTTCCAACCGAGCACACACATCCAATATGTGTCTTCCATTGCAGCAGGGACAGATCTTCATGGCTGGTAATTTCATATCTTTGGCCTTGTTCACAGTTCGGGTTATTCTTTCCACACAATCCACTGTGGTAGCGAAACTGGTTCCGGTAACGCTGGAGCGAGGATGAGGTTTGTGTTTTATCTGTTTGGTTGATGTAGCAGAGTCTTGGATGTTTCCAAACACAGGGTCGGTCAAGATTTCCACCTGCTTTTCCACAAAGTTTGCTCTTCTGTTGTACCTTTCCTGCAGGTCGCATGCGTGGTCCAGCGGTCTCGGAGTTTGTAGGGCAGTTTTTTGATGACCTCCAACATAATTGTGGGTGTATCCAGATCACTTAAATACTGCACATCTTCCATGGCATTACAGCATCCGCGCAGAGGGAGGCTGTACTCCTGGACGGCCTTCACATCCTCTGTTTCAATAGTGGGCCATGACAGAGCTCTTTCCATGTATGCTGCTGCCACCTTTTGCTCATTGCCATAGTGCAACTCAACAGAGCTCTTCACATATCCTCTGTCTGACTCAATATGCTGACAGCTCCTCACCAGCTCCTTTGCAAGCCCTCTGGTGTACTGTTCAAGGAAATAAAGTCTGTCACCGTTGTTATTGGTGTTTCGCTCAACTCCATTTTCAAAAGCTTTAATAGGTGAATGGTATTTGAGTGCATTATCATAAAAAATGGGAATTTCTCTTTTTGGGAAGGCTGAGAGGCATTGCTGTTGCATCAGGAGTGTTGTAATTTCATTTTGTTTTCTCATTATATCCAGCACATTGTAATTTTGTGATACGTCAGCTTGTGTAACGTTGGTAACGGGATCATCATGGGTCATTAGATAACGTTGGAGCATGTAAGAAGGATCTGGGCTTTGTTTTATGTCAGGTAAATGAGTGACTTTAGGCTTTACAGCTGGCTGTGCAGTTTGAGCTGCTTTGTGCTTTACTTCAAATGATGGAACAAATTCAGTGGCGTTGACGTCAAGTTGTTGTTTTGAATATGTCTCTTCATAGTATGAGTTCATCCCATCTGAAACCTTTACTGCCAACACTGCTTTGTGGTTTTATAATGCTTAGTTTTGCCATTTCTTCAGCAATTTCATTCTCCAGCAACAACTGTTCTCGTCTTTTGCGTAGCTTTAACTCCTCTTCATCCAAAGCATATTTTTCCTTTAATGCCTTTTGTTTTACTGCCAGAGTTGCAAGATTTCTTTCAGCCTTCGAGCGAGCAGATGAGCGTGATCTCATGTCTGCATTTGAGATACTGTCACGGGGCCGCAGTTCATCCAGGGGGTCTTGTAAAGTGGGAACTGGTACTGGAGGGTCGGCAGTAGGCAAATCTGTGCCCTTTCCAACAGGAGCTTGTTTTACTTGATTTATTTCTTTTAGTGGTTGCACCCAAATGCTTTTCTGAGATGATTTATTTGAGTTTTCATGTTAATCTTCTCGTATCCATTTTTCCAGTTCTTTGAATACATCACTGTAATCTGTAATACTAGAAAACAAGATCATCATCAGGAAGTAGTGGTAATAACTCTTTGTGCAAATCTGTGGCCTCCTTACACAGCACATTGAAATTGTTCAGTTGTGAGGAGATTTTCTTTTGAGTTCATGTGCACTTTTATTTGCGGAAGAAGCCTTTTAATTTTATTAACGGCACTTTTGCGCTCATGCTGGAGCCGTTCGATTTTATTTTCCAAAGCTTTTACCGTAAGTTTAATTTCCATTTTCGTAAGTTTTCCATTTTCGAACATTCAGCAGCGGCGTTCATTTGTCTAATATCCATTAGATTTAATTTAGTGTGAAGCAACACAATCGAAGTTCATCAATAATTTATGCAAAATCCATCCATAGACATTGTGTATAAAGGTTATCCAGGTTATGGCATTAGAATTCATCCAGACATTGCATTTGAATTAATTGACATGGCAAATCCGATCCAAACATTTCCACAAGCAATAGGCCTCAGACAACACCAGCCGCCACGTATTTATGCCACAAAGTCCCAACATCACAATCCATTAAAGTACGGAGAACTATCAATGCGCCAAATCCAACCAACCTGTCCACTTTAATACATTGTCCTCATTTGATACAATGCATTGCGATCCAAGCGAATTCCTCAATCCACAAACATGAACAGGTTCAGACCTACTTGTTTCCAGGTGACTGGATGGCGTGGTGTAGCTTACGTGGCACGTAACTGTGGCTCCTCTGATCTCGGGCTCATTGCGTGATGACTTGCTTCTTTGTCGCTTGTAGCTTAATGATTTTCGCCTTTTTTTGTTGACAAAATGTTGCGGCTTCCAAAACATCCCTTTTAGCCGCTGAGAGTATGAGGTTGGGTCCTCATGTTTGCAGCTTTTGTGACGCGCCAGGAGGCTTCACTAACAGATGCGCTGAGATCCACAGATTTGTTTAAGTGCATTTATTAATAGCAGCACAGAGCTATCACAGCGCAGAAAAGGATGGATGGAATAATGAAAACTATTTAAACAGATAGTGAAAATGATGAATGAGTGAGCAAGTAGCGAGTAGCGGTCAACAAAAAATATGACTACTGCCCAACCCTGACTCTCCCCATCTGTGTCACAGGTGGGTGCGCACCTTTACACACTTCCGTACGTGCACACGCCCACTCCTACGTGAACCACCTTCCGCAACACACACACACACACAGTCACTCACTCAAGCGCACCATGCACCTCCTCTTCACCTGTATGTGTCTTCTACACATACCATATGTGGATAATATCAATATGTTCCTGGTCATGAAGATAGTAGTGTGTTTTATCCTCAAGAAGATATTCCTCTCGGTTGCAGAACATAGCAGATCAAATATCTCACATCCAGACTTATCTGGAGAGGAGGCGAGAAAAAATGATGGAAGGAAGAACAAAAGTGAGAAACGGAGAAAGACTAGAGGAGAAGATGGAAATCAGAAACTGCAAATCAGCTCTGCATTAAATTAAAACACACTGGTAGACTAAATAAATAAATGAGGTGAAATTGGCAGGCATCACACAGAACCAGTCAGCCAATAAGACTGAGCCACCAGACTTGTACGTTGATGTGTGAGCTTCCACCACAGCTCAGCTGAATTTAATTTTTCCATTTAACAAGCTTAGCGAGAGCTGCTGAGTGGTGCAGAGCCAGGCTCGGAGGAAGGGCGGGCAGAGTGAGATATCATGTTCCTAAAAGTGGACATCCAGACATAGAGTGGAGGCTGTAAGAACTCCATCTTTAAACTTTCTGACACTACGTGTGTGTTCATGCTTACATTGTTGGTTTCTTGTTGAATGGATCCATAAGGCGCAGTGTGTCCCTGATCACTCCCACTTTGACTTCTTCATCCACTGGACTGGGAACATATTCAAAAACTCCTGGTGCCACCTGAGGAGACAAGCATGTGCTTAGTACAACAAAGAGGTTAAGGATGATGATACAGTGATAATACTTATGTCAAGAGTCTCTTACTTCTTGCTCATGTTCTATCCTCATACTGGGGTTAGAGTTGACCTCTAATAATACTGGCTTCAAGTTCTTCATCAGCAGGATGTCAAAGCCTAATATCTGAGACAAAGACAAAGCATTCATTACATACATTTTAATATAAATAGGTGACATTGTAGTTTTTTCCTGTATTTCTAAGCCATAATCAGGGGCTTCTCTGTTGACAAATAACTACAGGAAATTATATATTTTCCTTTTCTGTTCATTTTATGCAAATGTTACCCTGAGATTTCACAAGCAGCATGTAGTTGTGTTCCATAGGCTGGGTAATGCTGCAAACTGCCTTGATTCTCTTTGCTGCTCTTTCATGTCTCGCTTGCTGCCTATTCATCTGCTCTGTGCAGCTTGACATGGCTTCTGTCAGAAACAGAGCAGAGAAGGGGCAGATAGCCACTTCTGGGATGCTTCTGAAGCAGGCGAATGGCCTGAAACCAGCAGCAACCAGTGAAATCCATGGCTGAGCTTTAAAAATTAAATTAAACAAATGGTGCTTTAAAACTACAGCAGAAGAAGGGGGCACAGGAGGTTGAAACAATATGGATATTATTAGAGAAAAGGCAATCAGAACAGTTTCATTCAGCTGTTCCGATAAAAGTGCATGAACATGATTTTGATTATGCAGAGTGCAGACCTGCAAACTACTCAGAGAAAAAAAAGGTGACAGTGTCCGGCGGTGGCTAACGGTTTGCTCGGGGCGGCTCACTGGACAGCGCTTTTAACAAAAGAACCACAGACAGCTAAGGATGGAAGTGTTTTCAGTATCGGGTGCAGAGGACATTTTAAAAAGGTGCAGGTGTGAGCAGCGCCAGAATGTGACGTCTGTCTCTAGGTAACTGTGACTGCAACACTGGCAAAGACAACGAGCAGCACTCAGAATAAGAGACAAGAGTCATCCCGTACGGGACAATATCATTTCCTGGCTAATACAAGACAGTTGGCAACCCAAGCGACCGCACACGAAAACTATCGTAATGAATACTCAGGGTAGCTCAGAATTCCTAGTAGCCAGAACTCAGGGCAGAACATCAGGCTAAAGTTAGGGGCTAATGATAAGCCAACTGTAAGCTTACCAGCTAACTAGTTGAAATACTAGCAAGCTAAATGGTTAACTTTAGTTAGCAAGACAATCAGACAATGCTGGAATTAACATAACAACTAGCTATCGTTAGATGGCTGAAAGTTTGCTATCTTGCTAATGGAATTTCCAGCATCAGATCTGCTTGTATTGTTTCCCAACATTAACTATTTTGCTTCAACCATAAGGTAACTGTAGGAAAAAAGCGCTTACTAACATTATTTAAATCAAGCAAACAAATATCCGTTGTTTTTGCTCCAAAAAGATTGACTTACCTCGAATTCAATTTCCATTAGATTCCAGGCAGTCAGGTCAGGTGTCTCATGAGGAAAGGCGCTAAAGACAAGCTCAGCTTGGCAGAGTGTGTTTATAGATTCTAAAGCAAGGGCCGAAATTTCGATTGGCCCAGAAAAATGTCAATTATAGATCCATTCTGAGCCTACGTCACCACGTTCAGTGGAAGCAAAACAAAACCATCACCTCAGCTTGGAAGAATTGTAATGGCCAACATGACACCCTTTCGGTTCTATGCGATTCACGTGAATGACCCAATTGACCAAAAAATAAAGGCGATTGTCACCGAAAAGCGACAAGTTTGCAGGTCTGAGAGTGACTAGCAAGTGATGCTAACTATGCACTTAGGCGCACTTATACTACTACAGAAGAGGGGTACACACCATAATATTTTTTTTTTAAAAAGCTGCTAACCTAGAAAGATGGAAAAATGACATTCCAGTTTGTTTCATCCAGCTGTTGTTCACAAGTCATTGTAGATGATGAGTGACAGGTGTGGAAAACAGCTGGGGTCTGCTCAAATTATTGTGATCAATAAGACAAAACAAACTAAATATCTGAATACCAAACTTGAATTTAAACTTGTGCATAACCACAAACATGTTTTTGTTTACACCTACCTGGAAGCATGTAGGTCCTGGTTTACCAGGCGGTATATCTGCTTGATTGTAGACTCTAAGTTCAGGCACCACAGCAATGACTGTCTTAATAACAAGGGCGATGATGTCCGACCACACCCTCTTGATGTCTACACCTTTAACTGCCAACCTGTACAGCACGCTGGAGAGAGTGCGCTTGCTGCCTGTGTTCTGGCTGTCTGAGTGCACAAAGTTGCCACTGTGGACGTTGAGGGAGTAGTTAGTCAGGTGCATGAAGACATGGCTCAGATTTTTCTGGCTTGGCTCCTGCACAATGACAATAAGTTTGACTTTTATTATCTAAATAATACAAAAGTATCATTTGACTTTATCAAAGCAAAACACCATGTTCAAAGTAAAACTTTAGAAGTATTAGTACAATTACTTTTACCTGGTAGGGCTCGGTGCAAAAACGTGTCAGACCTTCTTTGGCAATGTAGATCTCTAATGGCTCGAGGGACTTTATCAGCACGTAGAGGCGGATATCAAACTTTAGCTTGTCGATGAGTAATGGCTTTGGGATGTACTCCTGGACAACAGCCTGTTTGGCCTGTGAACCCACCATGAGCTTTAGATCGCTGGGGTCACGGATGAGGTAGATACCGTCCCCCTGAGAGCCCCCATCTGGCTTGACAATGAAGGTGGGGTTCACTGCTGCATCGTTTTCTTTCACCACACGACTCTGCAACATAGGGAAAAGTGAAGATTACATCTGAAATCTAAGTGAAGAAAATGAAGATGTTTAATACAATAGTCCCTTTCAGACTGTAGGAACCTTTTGCAGTTCTGATAACCTTTTCAGGAACCAGGCCGTTTTTTCTCGCATTCCGACATATAGGAACTAGGGCTAAAGACCCTCCGTTCCTATAAACATTTTAGCTCCTGCTCCGAGTTCTGCTTATTTACTTCCACTTCTTGTGTTGCCGCTGCAGCTTCAGCTACAGACAAAAACACGACAATGGACAAAGCCTGCGACAAATGGACCGACGAGGAGATCAAATTTCTTTTGGCCATCTACGACACCCAGGACATCCAGAGAGCTTTTGAAGGCTCGCAGTGGAATATCAAAATTTAATATCAATATCTTGTTATTTCTCACGGGTTTGGTTTTGTTCTTGTGGCGCAAAAGTCACACGTCACTGTCGCAGACGGTTGCGTCACATCGGTCCCGCTACCGTCCCCAACTCATGTGCAAATGCAACATGAAACAGGTCCCCTGGGGAAGAGCCGTTCATAGAACTAGGGCAGTTCTAAGAACTTAGAACTTCTCTGTCGGAATGCGCGTAATGTTGGAAAGTTTATACGACACCTGACATGAATTAGCCTCATTGTCATGAAACTAATGCAGCATGATCTGAAGAAGCAAGAGCTCTAAATGCTGAGAACAGCTGTGCTAAAAAGCAAATGTGATCCAAGATTTATTCATGGCTATAATTGGAGTAAATAAATACTTAAACTTAAAATCTAGATTTACTGACTAACCAGAGTCAATAAGACTTTATCTATGACAACTTATATTTATCTTCATTCAGAGATGTTTTGGTTGTTAATGGATAACATGTAACTGAATCAACAAGCAAGCACAAACACCTTAAAACTATAACCTACATTGGTGTGTCTCAGTTTATTATGTTTATGTTGAGCTGTAACGCGGGATGCAAAGCCATGAATTTATTTGAAATCTTGTTTGAAGGAGACTGTTTTAACAGCTGAAAAGTCATCGGGTAGTAAATGCTAATGTTTTGTTGCCCCCTGCTGGACAAAACTAGAAGTTGTAATTCTATTACTTCTAAGCATCAATAATCTTCTTATTCAATTAGATCTCTGATTAAGATCACTACTCTGGGAAGGAAAAAAAAAGCTTTGTACCTTGTATTTGTTCTCATTTTGTTATTAATAGTCTTACTTTGATGTATTAGCTAATCCACACATTAATCCATGTATACTTTATTGATCCCAAACTGGGAAATTAGAGGTTGTAGCAGCTAGCCTCAAAGCAAACAATTTAGTTTATTTGAACTCAGAAATATTTTATTGTACTGAATGCCCGATTTAAAACATAAACAAACAAACATATATAAAAGACATAATAATAATCAATAAAACTACTGACAGTGTAAAGATAAAGAACAAAAGGAGCAAAAAAGACTGAAGACAGATCAACTCAAACATAAAAAGTATAAAAATGCAGCAAGCTTTATATAGTTCTGTAAATTATGTTTTTATAAGCTGCCAGATTTTTGCCTTTTCTCAACTTCAGAACTTCCATTTCTGCGTAAATAAAAGAGTTCAAGGTTTACACGCGCATATATCCATCTCTATTGTAATTATCCTTACATGTGACTTACCATGAATTAAGTTTTGAAAGTCTGTGTACACAAAAAAAATTAAAAATAAAGGAATCCAACGTTCCAGTACTTTCCACAACGTGCTACAGGTTCCTCTCACATGAATGCTGGTAAAACTGTGATTCTGACCTGGCTGTAGTGAGAATGATCATGTCTGTGTGTGTGCTATGTCGGGTACTGACGGTCTTGCTAGGGTCACCCCACCTCTCACCTACACTGTGTTCATGTCCGGTATGAAAATGCTACCTACCTGTGTGGAAAACTGCTGGTACTCTTCAGGCAGAATCCAGGAACGGGGATAGAAGTCGTATTCTTCTGGGAAGAGCTCCTGCATAGTCCGTACTGCTCTGCTCAGGTTGATTTTCCTCAGCATTTCAACCATCCCTGCAAGGCAAGAAGCACATTTCACAAATTAAATTGAAAGCACTCAGATTAACTTTTACCTGTTTGCTTATTTTCGAGAAGGAATTTAGACAGGTCAGCCCAGAGGGTGGCAGGGATAGATATTTCTTATACGTGTATAAAGATTTAATCCTTTCCCCGCCAGAGTATTACGAATAAGTTGCCAGCCTTTTTGACCATATCCACTAATATTTGAAGGGCAAATGAAATGTTGTTAGGATTATGTAACTCTGAATATATTAATTGAAAGAACAGAACCTAGGCTTAAAAGAGAAAAGGTTTCCTATCTTCATTCATTCTGAAGTTAACAACTGAATTTTGGTCATTTTTGTGAGGAAAAAAAAAGAACAAAATTTAAAAAATAGCCTTTATAATCTTTTTATTTAATTAACATTTATTTTCAAGATAAAACTGATTTGCTATTTACATTTTTTTAATTATTTATAAGTTATTTATATTTAGATATTGCAACACTGTATTAAAAATAACAAAACATAATAAACAAAAACAATAATAATCCAGTTGAAGTTATGTCGGGGGGCACCAAAACTTGTAAACAAGTGAAACACCCCTGAAAGCTGCAGATTTCCTATAAACTTTACAGATTTACATATTTCCAAACATTAATTTGATTAATCCATTTATTAATTCAGCCTTAAACACTTCCATACGGCTCATTTTACAAAAAAAGAATAGCAGAATTGAACAAAAATAAAAACCTGGAAAATGAGAATAAATACATATTCAACAGAACTTAATATCTCTAGGACGGCTTGAGGGATTTTTTGGTCACAAACATTTATCTGGACTCAGTGATGAACTGATTATTGTTGGTGGCCAAATTTCTAAGTCATTAAAAAAATATTTTCTCCATCAAAATTATGAATATTTGATTGATCAATTTGTTGTGATTGGGATCGACTGGTTCGGGTGTTATAATGTGCCTTTGAATGATTCTCCACATCTGGCAATTGGGAGCCCAGAACAAGATCTCTGTCTTGAATCTCTCCACTCCGTTTCTAACGTGTCATCACCTGAACTCCCACCGTCACCAACACTAGATGTCCTTTGTCTTTCCCTGGTACGTCCATGAAAAAAGTCTCTGATTGTCTTTTCCACTGTCACCAACCATCTCTGTGTCCCCCGCCATGTCCTCCCTCACCTCCGCCCCCTCCCTCATCTGTGCCTCCGCCCTCTGTCATCTCTGCCTCCAAGCTCTTCCTGATCTCCTTTTTCTCCGTCGCTCTCGCTAAACTCTTCTAATAATAAATCGGACATTGAGTTGTCGGAGTCTGTGTGTAATCATCTTTAGGACTTCTGTAAGCAAATAAGTTTTCCATGGAGCGGGCATTTTCGATCCGAAGTGTAATGATGTGTACTGCGTTGCTATGGGATACCAGTTATTTGTGGGGGGTTTTAAAAAGAAGAAAAAAAAATATATATATACAGCCCCTCTCGCCATGTTTTAGAAGAGCAATTTCTCTTTTTGGTTTTGAACCCAGTAGTGTCGTTGTCATTTATAAGATCTGCAGCCGTTCCCTCCACATTATAACAGCAAAAACACAGACTGCCAGAAAATCTTGTCAATGGCGAGGAAAGAGTTAATATAACATTATACTATAATAGTAATCCTTGAACTTAAACACCACTAACACATGATGTAGGTATTTATGACAGAGACCCATTTGTGCACATTTC
>JBAMHW010000021.1:7187377-7200202 GCA_037177495.1 Rhadinocentrus ornatus | reverse complement strand
ATCAAGACAGTATAATGATCTGGCAGCTCTCTTGTGCTGAACAAATTTGCTTTACAAAAGGAATATTATGCTATTTTAAATACTGCTAAGTACTATTTTAATTCTAGAGAAAAAGGAAACATACACAAACGGCAGCTAAGTCTAAGATCATGTGTTTCAACAAGAATGCTAGCTTGCAAATTAATGCTAAGCTCAGCGCAGAATGCACAAATTTGCCTACATCAAAAAGGTATCACTAGAATGAAATGCCTAGTACGGCTACAGTGCAACATAACAGAAAAACTATAAATATTTCTGTCTACATATACAATAATGGGAAGAGGGTCTCTCCATTATTCAATCTTTTATACTATGAGTAAATTAGGTTTTAAACTGAATGACTATTAAAACCAGAAGATGTTTCACCAGCATGTTTAGTCTGTAAGTACTAGTCTATACCTGTTCCACGTTTTCATCTCCTCCCTCCCCACTGTAGTTTACGTACCATTCAACGAAAAAGCTGTGATTTCTTCATCCAACTTCATCATCAATGTCACACATTTCACATCTGCTTCCAAATTTAGCTTTCTCTGAAAATTGCAGTATCAAGTGATAATTATCCCGGCAGACACTAAAACTTCAAGAATTTTTCTTTCTAAGGTAGATTTACTTATCTTTAACCATCTTTTGAACCACATGTTACACTTGTCTCAAAAGGTGCAAATTTATACCTTTGACACAACTGATGATTAAAGTGGCTATATAAAACATGTATAACCAATGAACACATAACACAAAAGATGTTCGTTTAGGCAGTAGAGGCAGTAAATAACAATAGCTCATGGAGAACAGAGAGGCAGAGGTTGTCATTCATGCACTTTCGTGACAAACACTTGAGCTTATTCTAATCCCAAAGAAACTCTTGCTGCTCTGAGATGCGAATATCTCTGGATCAAGTCATGCACTGCTGTTTACCTAAAGCAGCTCACAACACTTTTCCTTGCCATTTATATAAACACAAACTGCCCAGCACATGGCCACATTTGTGTATTATATTTAAAAAATAAAACACGCACACACAAAAAAAAAAGACAAGAAACCTGCATATAGCACACCTCTTTCCACTTTAGCTGCTTGATGCTCAACTTTAGTGCCTCCAGGGAGGTTTTGGCTTTAGATGTGTCCACTGTCACAGGTCTTCTCTTTCTTGAAGGCTTCAACCCATCTTCACGACCAGTTTCGTGTGTGTTTTTGGATGCAGGGATGGTTACGTAGTTGCCATTAGTCTCTGACATGCCTTGCAGTATCTTTCCAGTCCCTTTGATGTGAAGTGCTTGCTCATTTTCTAGACTATTTAAATTTTTTAATGCAAGCGCAGGAACTACAGAGCCATACACAGACATATCTGGGGCAGGTTTGCCCCAAGAAGTTTTGTCATCTTTTCCTGATCTGCTAAGATTTTTACTCCTTTGATTACAAATAGATGAGCTGGGTGCATCAGTTATGGTAATTCTGCTTGAAAGGTCTGGTGAGGCTGAAGGAGAAGACACAGGCACCTGCTCCTTAGTATCCACAGTCTCTTTTGTATCGCCAAATGATTTCATTTGTTCTGCCTGAACCTTGATATTCCCATAATGATCACTCATTATGGGAAATGCAATGAGTGACGCTGCTTGGCAGGGCACAGTGGTACCACAGAGGGGTGCAATAATCCGACGCCGGCGAGCTCATCAGAAATAATGTTAGCATTGTATTCTACAGTTTAAATGATCAATTAATAAACCAAACCTACTTGCTTCAGTCATTTCTGAACGGGGTGTGAGCAGGACGTGGAAAATAATAATAATAGTTTAAAAAAAAAAGCTCAGTGTTACCCGTTATCTAGCAACCCAGCGTTTGACATTTACAGTAAAAGAAGTATCGTAAACTAACGATGTAAACCGCAATGTTTCAATTAGCAACTTCAAAAGACTAATGGCTCTCACAAACTGCCGTTGACCCAGCCAAGCTGCTGGAGACAGGCGACACTTGTAGCCAACATTGCTAGCTGCCTGATGAGAGCTAAACCTGATGTTAGCCTGTTAAACTTCAATTAGCTTACACTGGTTCTGAGCCGCCGGCGCTACCCATTACCAATGCTTACCTTTTAAACTGGTTACAAACTTTATTTTATCGGTACCGTTTGATACGTTTCTAGAAGTGTTATGACGATGTCCGCTATTCTGTGCTCTGCAGTATGTGTTTTATCTATAGTCCCAGTGTTGTTAGGCAGCAGAAGGCAGTCCTGCCCATGGCCCAACCTCCATCTGGTTTGCTGCTTAACACAGCTGATGGTGCATTCGGTGTTCCTCGTAAACCACCACTTTCCCAAGACATGTTGGTTGGATCACTTATGTTGACCGTCACTGACTACAGCTGAAAGGGCACTGGTGATGTGGACACGATATAAATTTAAGTTATTATTTAATTGTTTAGCGCTAGATTTTTTGGAACCTTATACCGAAATATTTAAAGTAGTCATGTCAAAAACAAACACTAATTTCCACATATGGACTGATATATAACATTTCCGATGACCAACGGAGATAACAATTATGCCGTGTCTGTTATTTCGCCCCTTGAATTTAAATAAATAAATAAATACAATGAGGTCAAAACAAGTATTAAAAGACAACAAACTAGTTCAAACTAAATTGAAATGGTGCTATTTGAACACTGTGCAATCCATGCATCTGCAGCTGATGTTGAAATAAGGACGTGGTATTAATCTTTTTCTGAACATGAATAGGTCAGACACAACTATTACATAAATGAGATCCTAGCAAAGGAAACAAAATGGAGTAAGATGTGTAAATAAAATACATATTTCTGCACTGCTGATGGCAGAGTTAATGGGATGTTTTCTTGTTCCCGGCATGCTGGGGGTTCATTATTTATAGCTGCTGTGTGTTTGCTGATTACAATTTTATGCTTGTAGTCCTGTTTCCTCTGGACATGTACATGTACCTTGCCCTGCCAGTGCTGTGAATAAAAACGTTTAGTGTTGTGTGAAGAGCATGCTAACAAATCCTGGATATTCTAGAACTGAATCTTTTTTCTTTCTGTGACAGGTTTCAGTGATTCTGCTTGCTCCCAGACATTCTGCATACATCTCCACAAGTTATCAACAGAGGGGGGACAGTCAGATCCATTCAGGATGTGTGAGAGTAATTCCACACTGTGTGGGCTGAGTAGCTTGGTGGAGTGTATGTCCAGAGCAACACTCCTAGCACATCCAGATGATATCCAAGAATTTCTATCAACATATGCGCAGAAAATGTTACAGTCTAGGGATGGCAGATCAAATGATACCGCAAAAGTTGCCTTTCTGTATCAAGAGCGGTGGGGTAAGTATGTTAATTATAGTGTCAACGCTGTTTTGATAGGAATGTGACATTTGTTATTTTAAAATTAGGTGTTTTTTCTTTATTATTATTATTGTCTTTTCAGAGAACAACTTCTTGCAAGAAGAGTGCAAACATACAGAAGTTCTAAAACCATCTAGAGATGACTTCCTTTCACCAGCACCCAGTATGACAGGTGAATCTTCTCACAGCCAAGAAAAAAGTATGTGTTCAAATGCAAAGGAAGAGCTTCCCTCCAGTCAAGTTCCACCAGAACTGAAAGGACAGAGAGTATTATCAGTCAGAGTTCCCTCTACAATGGAGGCAAAACTATCTCTGCCATCTGCATGGCCACTCATACCACCATCCCCTCAGAGGGCTCCCTTACAAAAGCGACAGGGAAAAATGTTGACAAAGGATCGTGACAGTGCGTACACGTGTCCTCTGGCTGATTGTTCATACCATAATAAAAAGGAAGACAGAAATCCAGTTGATGGATTGGGGTCAATCAGGATCGACACAACTTCTAAAACGGAAATTAATCTGGGGCTGCAAAAAGCAAACGTGGAGCCAAGATCATTCAAAATACATATTCCTTACAGACCTAAAGGTGGGTATATTGTAGACCCAGAACTAATGCCAAAGAGAGGCAGGACAGGTGTATGTGGCAATCATGCCTCCAATGTACACACTGTTGTGTTGGAGGACAAGATCTGTACAAATGTCTCACAAGTGCCCCCTGAGACCCCTATGCATGCTCGCCTGCATATGAGTCATTGTGCATGTAAGAGGATGCATGCACAATGCAGTAAACAGCAGCTTCAGTCTGGTGGGTGGCATAACACCACCTCACAGCCTAACAAGGAGCTTCAGCAGACAAGAAAGGGAAGAAACTCTTCAGCTGTGACTCAATCACCAAGTTTGGCACTGTACTACTAACTGCCCCTTAGAGTGTGCTTATCAAGAGGAAACTATTCTACCTTTTAACAGAAATAAAAACATTTAGTGATGCAGTTGTTATTATGTTATTTACCTCTTAGCTTCAACTTTCAACCATTACAGATTTTATTTAAAAAAGAAAGAGTTTCAGCTACATTTTTGATGTGATGATCATCTTAAATGAGGCACAATCTACATTGCAGTTATGTTTCCTGAGAGCAGAATGACAACCTTTGAATGAATGGGAAATATATTTTCTCACTAGACAATATATAACAAGGTTTGTAGTTTTATGCAGCTTTCGATTGATTTAATATAAAATGTAAACTTGAAAGAGTACTAAAACAAATTTGGAGAAGTTATATTTCTACTATTAAGTGCTGTATCATCAGCAATGTCGCCCTCTGCTGGCGTATTGTGTTGCTGCATATGACTCAGTGTTACCAACATGACACAGAAAACAAGACCTTCTTGACAACACTCGGCTTCTGCTTGGTAAATATGCAATACATTTTAATGATAATCATGTAAATCCAAACTGCCATCACACTGTCTCTATATATTTCCCTGTCTACTTTGTATTCCTAGAGATCGATCATTTTTCTTGTGAATACTAGAATATTTTCTCCACATCCACAAATATCACAATCTTTTTAAAGAAATAGTTAAAATCAAATGACTTCTGCTCTTAACTTTATAGTACATAAATTTTGGGCTGCACATGTGCACATAAAAGAAATCCTTAAACAACCCATAATTCCACCTTCTAGTAAAGATTGCAGCATTTCATATGTACATTTTATTTCTCCGACCCCTGGAAAAAATTATGGGTTCCCCATACTTGGAGGACTTTCATTTAGGTTTATTTTGGACTGTGGAATGAAAATTGAAGAGGCAATATAAGGAGTCATTGTTTGAATCAGCTGAAGGAAATGTAATTTCCATCCAGAAAACACACCTACACAAAAGAAAATGGGCAGCGGATGACTGGAAGAAAGTGACAGGCCTACTCAGAGATCAATCACGTATCTGCATTGGGAAAAGAGATCATGTTATAACTTTATCCCATTCTATTTCAGGTAGTTGAAACCTGGTTAAGGGAGAATGTTTGTCCCCACAAAACTCACTGATCTCCATTGTTTGAAGAAATATTGGCATAATTTGCTCTGACCCTCAGTATTATCTTTGAATAACATTAACTCCTTAGATCTGTTTTCCGTTGCCGTGGTTACTCTTTTATATTAATACAATTTCATCTGATTGCGCTGGAAATCAACTGCCTAAAGAACATTTGTGAATTAGAAGTTAATTTATGTTAAAAAACCTTTCTGGTGTTAGTGTGGATTTGTTTGTGAAAAAAAGCTTGAATTCTTTGTGGTAAAGATTTAAGGTGTTGAAAACATTTATCAGAGATTCTGGTCTGACAGATTTAGATGCCTGAAGATGGTTCAGCCAATATATCCATGATGAGAATCTCCTACTCCATACCACAAATGTGCTCTACTGGACTGAGATGGCATCTGTGGAGGCCATTGAACTGGTTTGTTCCTGAAACCAACTTGAGCTTTGTGACATGGTGCATTATCTTGCTGGAAGTAGCCATCAGAAGATGCTACACTGTGATCATAAGGGCATGGACACGGTCACCAACAATACTCAGGCAGACTGTGGTGCTTAAACTATACCATAATTGGTACTAAGGAGCCCAAAGTGTGCCAAGAAAAAAATTCCCCCACACTATTACACCACCACAGCCAGTCTAAACCATTGACACAAGGCAAGATAGATCCATGCTTTTCTGTTTTCACCATATTTTGACCCTACCACCTGGATGAATTGTAGCCTGTATTTGTAGCCTCAATTTCCTGTTCTTAGCTGACAGGAGTGGCGCCTGGTGTGGTCCTCTGCTGATGTAGCTCATCTTCAAGGTTGTTCACAGAGATGCGTTTAGAGATGGTATTCAGCATATCTTGGTTGTAACGAGTAATTGTCTGAGTTGCATTTGCTTTTCTATAATCCCTCAACCTCTGACAACAACAAGGCATTTTGGTCCAGACAACTGCTGCTCACTGGACATTTTCTCTCTTTCAGACCATTCTCTGTAAACCCTAGAGATGGAAAATCCCAGTTGATCAGCAGTTCCTGAAATACTCACACCAGCCTGTTTGGCACCAACAACCATGCTACATTCAAAGTCACTTACAGCAGGGCAAAAAAGTATTTAATCAGCCACCAATTGTGCAAGTTCTCCAACTTAAAAAGATGAGGACTGTAATTTTCATCATAGGTATACCTCAACTACGAAAGACTAAACGAGATTAAAAAAAATACAGAAAACCACATTGTCTGATTTTTAATGAATTTATTTGCAAATTATGGCGGAAAATAAGTATTTGGTCAATAACAAACGTTCATCTCAATTCTTTGTTATACACCCTGTGTTTGCAATGACAGAGGTTAAACGTTTTCTGTAAGTCTTCACAAGGATTTCACACACTGTTGTTGGTATTTTGGCCCATTCCTCCATGCAGATCTCCTCTAGAGCAGTGATGTTTTGAGACTGTCGCTTGGCAACACGGACCTTCAACTCCCTCCAAAGATTGTCTATGGGGTGAGATCGGGACACTGACTAGGCCACTCCAGGACCTTAAAATGCTTCTCACGAAACCACTCCTTCGTTGCCCGGGTGGTGTGTTTGTGATTATTGTCATGCTGAAAGACCCTGCCACGTTTCTTATTCAATGCTGTGGAAGGAGGTTTTTACTCAAAATCTTACGATACATGGCCCCATTCATTCTTTCCTTTACACAGAACAGTCGTCCTGTTCCCTTTTCAGAAAAAAAAACAGGCCCAAAGCATGATGTTTCCACCCCCATGCTTCACAGTAAGCATGGTGTTCTTTGGATGCAACTCAGCATTCTTTCTCCTCCAAACACGACAGGTTGAGTTTTTACCAAAAAGTCCTCTTTTGGTTTCATCTGACCATATGACATTCTCCCAATCCTCTTCTGGATCACCCAAATGGTCACTAGCAAACTTCAGATGGGCCTGGACATGTACGGGCTTAAGCAGGGGGACAGGTCTGGCACTGCAGGATTTGAGTCCCTGGCGACGTAGTGCGTTACTGATGGTAGCCTTTGTAACTTTGGTCCCAGCTTTCCTGCGGTCTTTCACTAGGTCCCCCAGTGTGGTTCTGGGATTTTTGCTCACCGGTCTCATGATCATTTTGACCCCACGGGGTGAGATCTTGGAGTGGAGGCCCAGATCGAGGGAGATTATCAGTGATCTCGTATGTCTTTCATTTTCAAATAATTGCTCCCTTAGTTGATTTCTTCACACCGAGCTGCTTACCTATTGCAGACTGGTGCAGGTCTACGATTTTGTTTCTGGTGTCCTTTGATAGCTCTTTGGTCTTGGCCATAGCGGAGTTTGGAGTCTGACTGTTTGAGGTTGCAGACAGGTGTCTTTTATAGTGGTGACGAGTTCAAACAGGTGCCATTAATACAGGTAATGAGTGGAGGACAGAGGAGCCTCTTAAAGAAGTTATTACAGGTCTGTGAGAGCCAGAAATCTTGCTTGTTTGCAGGTGACCAAATACTTATTTTAATGAGGAATTTACCAATTAATTCATTAAAAATCAGAGAATGTGATTTTCTGGATTTTCTTTCCACATTTTGTCTCTCATAGTTGAGGTACACCTATGATGATAATTACAGGCCTCTCTACAGGCCACTGTAAATCCCCTTTTCTTTCCAATTCTGATGCTTAGTTTTAATCAGCAAGTCCTCTTAAACATGTCTACATGTCTAATTGCAAAAAACTACTATACTTCATCATAATACATGCAATAGAAAGTATTCTATGAAAACCCAAATAATCCAATATGCTGGTTGCTTTATTTCAAAAACTATTTTACATTTAGAGTTTAACAAATGATGTTACAGGCAGTGTCCTGAGAATACTGTGTGCAAACAGATAAACTTACTCTTTTATTCTCAATGTAATGCATTGAAAAAGAGAAACCATGATTGGGGTTATATAAGGTTTCAAGCCTGCTTCATCTTGTTTCACATTGTGTTTTTAGTAGTTCACAGTATCTTGCTATATTTGCTGTAACTGTAAGAGGAAAATGAATAACTAAACCTCAAAGCACATGATGAAGTTTCACAAGTAAAAACTGCTCATCTTCAGCCAAATTTCAGGAGTATTGTGTGTTAGAAATTTTCTTCCACAGTAATGTCTTCAGGTTGTTAAGAACTAACGAGTGGTGAACCTCCATCTGACTTGCCAAACCGCTGAGTGTCACACAGGTGCGTAACTGCTTCTCCAGATCCCCACGCAGGTCTGAAGGTGCTCCAAAAAGCAGGAAATCCTGCAACAACACACACACTTTTGCAAGATTAGGCTGCATGACCTCAGTGTTACACTGCTTCACCAGTCGATCGCATGTGGCTGTGCAGTCCCGGCCGTAAGTGCAGTCTGCATTAGTCTCGCAACGCCGTCCCTTCAAGAAAGCCCGCACCACAGCTTCTGACGCCACGCTGCGCAGGTTGGCCATCTTGCAGTCGTACTTTGCATTGTAGCCCACGTGGTGAGGACTGGCATCACATATTAGGAAACTCCCGTACGAGCCGTGGAAGACCTCTTCCACAAACTCCAGCAGGCCGATGGTGATGCGAGCTCTGCGGGGCCACGCTGGTGCCAGCCAGTGGTTCAGGCTGGAGCTTAAGGCCTCTGGGATGACGGGCTTGAGGTAATGAGGTACCTCGAGGCTGTAGAGGGAGCTGTGACTCACACGTTCTGTTACGTACAAGTCTCCACAGAAGCCTAACAGCTTGGGAGTGTGCTCTTTCTCCTGCAGCGCCACCATCAGGAGGAATTCATTGATGTGGAGAAGAGCCCAGATGGACTTGGCCTCTGCGAGGGACACTTTGCTGTCCTGATTGACATCAGCCAGAGTAATGACCCTGTCCACCAAAGTGCTCAAAGATGGTTGTTCACCAAGGTTAGCCTGCAGAAATCAAAAATGAATTAAAAAAATTAATATAATAACACTTTTACGTGTGTGTGTGTGTGTGGTTTTGGATTAGACGTTCTCTGATCTAAATGTCAGCAGGTGCTACATAGATCATGTTGTACCTTGAGGAAACTGTGCAGCATCTCTTTAAATTCATCCATAGAGGTTCCACGGGTCGGTTTGTCAAATAAAGTAATCTCCTGTGGTAGAACAGAGTCTGGAGCTCCATCCGTGTTCAGTGGATCTTCAATGCCACATTTGATCACCACAGGCCTCTCCTTCCATAGCCCAATGTAAACCTACAAGCACAGAAACTGTCATTAAAAGTGTAGAGATTTACTGGCCATTTTTAGGTCATTAATAAAGTAATTTAATGTGAGGTTAACAACTACTTTCAACTGTTAAGTTTATTATCTGTACAAATTAGCAGATTAAAACTAGTAAACTAGCATGTGTTCACTTCCACGGACAGTTGTTTCATGAATAAAACACATTTATTGTGTCACTGTGCTTGTTAGTATGTAACTTACCAATACCATGTTATGTGAGACAAAGACCTCCGAGTACAGAAAGGTGAAGGCCATTTCCTATGTAGAGGCCAGTTAAAGCTCTTATTTGTTGATTTTTTTTGTCTTAATGCGGACATCATTCATTTATTAGTATTTCCAGTTGTATTGGTATTTACTTTTTAAATACATTTCTTCTTCCTGAGGTCCCAGTGTGTCTCTGCAGTGGTTTTACAACCATGTGTTGTCTTTATTGAATTGGCTCATTTCTTTTTTGATCATTTTGTGCTGTTTTGTTGATATTTTGCATTACTTTGTGTATAATGGCTCATTTTCTTTGGCTTGCACATCTTTATTGGTGTTTTGTACTTCTTGCAACCGCTGTATTTAGCTTATTTTGTGTTTAAGTTTCCCTCCTCTTATTTATTGTTTTGCAGATATTCTGTTCCTTTTGCAGCAGTTCATCTTCCTGGTTTTGTTTAATAGTCTCATTCAAAATAATGAGCACAAAATATGTAAAATGTCTGCAAGCTGATAAACTACTCCTTATGTTGGCATTTTATCTAGCATTTTCTTAAAATACATGCTAAGTAGAGATGATTACATTTTGAGCCAGCAGACTAAAGGTTATTGGGTTATATGAATATAGTTAAGTCCATTGGTTAATCTGCATGTATGACACAAGCAAGTTTGTTTTACCTGATGTGTGGGGGAGGTGGACATGCAGCGGTGCAGGGTCAGAGATCTCTGATCGCACAGTGCCTTGCATGAAGAACCTGATATTATACCCCTCCTGTAGTGATCACACTGCAGAGAAAATCCAAAAATTATCATCAACCACAGGAAACAGGAAGACACTTATCCACCATCAAGGCCAAATGCAATATTTTAAACTCTCACAGATAACAATTTTTTACTTTTTTTTATCAGTTAATCTAAAATGTGTCTATATTTATATCCTCATGGTCAGTTAATCTGTCAGTCGAATCTTTGGAGAAACTTGCTGTCTCTACTTCCTCAACATGCACGGCTCATATCACATTTTTTATAAATAGGGTGTATTTCTCTGGCATACTGTCATAGTTTTATCTTTAGATTGTTATCACTATGCATGCACACTGCTACACTAACCAGCAAATAGCTGTACATACAGGTAATACTCAGAAAATTTGAATATTGTGCAAAAAATGAACATATTTTAGTAATTCAACTTAAAACTAATATAAAGACTCATTACATGCAAAGTGAGATATTTCAAGCATTAATTTATTATAATTTTGATGATTATGGCTTACAGCTTATAAAAACCAAAAATCTAAATATTAGAAAATTAAAACAATAAATTAAATTAATAAAAAAAGGATTTTGAATACAGAAATATTGACCATCTGAAAAGTCTAGTCATGCTTATGAAATTACTGAAATAATTGAGTTTCAGTTGTATATGCAGGTTTTGGATTTTTTTCTTTCATTTTAATAAGAAAGAATATTAGAATTGTAGGTTTTAACATGGAAATACCAAAGTAATCCATCTTTTGTCCGACTCCCTTTATACGTCGCTGATCATCAGATTAACTCTGATGTGCTAGAAATTCATCTAGCTCTTACAGTAAGTGCTAGTATGAGAGGGAAACCGAGGGGCCAAGGTCACAAGTCATTTCAACTTTTTCTCATTCACAGACAGACCGAGAGGAAAATTACAAACTGTTTTTTTTTCTGAGAACATGAGATACACTTAAACTAAAAGATTTATTGTTTGGAAATCTGTTTACAACCAGTGCAATCTGAAGGCTTTAGTTCTGCAAATTCGGTTCAAAATAATGAAATGAAATCATTACAAAAGCACTGAAAAAAGAAGGAAATTGTATGTATTATGAATGATGCTTATTCAATTTCCCACAGTTAGATGGAGAGATCCATGGCAAGATCTTGTATGTTTGTGAAATATGATAATCTATCTGTCATCTGAGCCTTTAAAGGTACAGTGTGTAGTTTTTTTGGTATTTTGTTAGAAAAAATCAAGAATTGCTTTCATAAATACGTATTTTACCAAAGCCTAATCAACATCCCATCCAAATTAAATCGTTCTCGTAGCTTAGATTTAGATGTTTATAAATACCTAGATGGCGGTGCACCCAACTCGAGGCTGCCATGTTGCATCGCCATCTTTGAATACAGTAGCTGAAAGGTGACAAACTTGTTAGCCTTGTGCGTTTTACTTGCGAGTCCCTGCTGTTTCGGGGGGAGGAGGAGGGCGTGGGGGTGGTGTAAACAAGGCAAGCGGACTGTGGATAATTCAGCTTGCCAGCTTACATTGAAATAGAAGACCGTCTATACTCTTTGCCCGCGAGACGGAGGAAAAAACAGCCAAGAAAAGAAAAAGAAATAATAACCGGGAGAAAATAAGAGTGTACATCGGTGGAGTATGTACCAGATGGAGGCAGCTGATGAAGGAGAGGACTAACGTGGAGGTTGCAGCTTTCTGCTGGATAGGTGAGTTAATGCAATCTAACAGTGAAGTTTATTTTGGCGTTATGTTAGAAACAGGGCAGGTGGTCCAGCAACTACTTTATCCTCCCATTAAGTCGGATCATTTACTGTTATATGCTTTATAAAATGGCAGAAATAGCTAATTTGTTAATTAGCCTACAGTAGAAAAGCTACGTTTGCAGTTGTTGTTATTCTTTACAGAGGTCATACCAGTAGGCGACCGTGCACTTCTTTCAGATGTATTTTCTGAGAGCTTTCCCTTGTGTTTCATTTTTTATTTCAGCTGATTTGTCAGCGGGATGGGGGTTGTTCTCCTTCTAGTCAGACAAAATAGACCAAAGTAATACCAGTTTCTCAGCGTGATTTAATTACCAGAACCGCAGCATTATAACGCAAAAATATCTCTCAGATAATTATTTTCTATCAATACGTCACCACCTCCCTGGATAAATCAGCTGAAATACATGTTATTAAACACAGAGTAATGTTACAGCAGCGCCGACAGTCCACT